>BMAW01129242.1:13283-87277 GCA_019974015.1 Nephila pilipes | reverse complement strand
ATACATACATACATACATACATACATACATACATACATACATACATACATACATACATACAATATTTAAATATAGAATATTGATTTTAAATATATAGAATAGAAAAATATAGAATATTGATTTTTCGATGATGTACGATTTTCTCAAAGGAATATAATTTATGTTGAATGATTAGTAATGTTATTTATGCCTCAAAAAGATAATACTAAGGTCATTAACTTCTCCCTACTATAAGCGAATTATATAAAACAGTTTTAAATGAAACTATGATAATTGTCTTGTTTATTTAAAGAAAATTGTCATGCAAATATAGATATTTCTTATAAAATATTTTAATATGTTAATAGTCTTTATATCTGCATTTTAATTACGACTTTTTAAAGAGCATTGAAAAAAGTATTATTGAAAAGATATAATAAATAACTAGTTCATTTATTTTGCAGTGAATTCTTAATTTTTAAAATTAACAGTATTACGTAACGAAAGAATTTCTAATATTTCTTTTTTCATCTTTTTTTCATTATACTATATTACTTTTAATTACTCAAAATTATTACAAATAATGTAAAATCCAGTGCTAACAACTCTTTACTCATTTAAATACTTTTGAAATTACTTTGTATCCTTGTCTCAATTTCTTAGGTTCTTCGAATAATTTATTTCTTATCTGTTGGAGTCAAAAATTGTGATAAAATATTTTATTAATTAAAAAAAGTTCATGTTGGTAAAGCGCTTGATAGAGTGTATGTTGTCAATTTCATATATATTATGTTAAAAACTTTAGTGGATTTTGCCACAGCTTGTGAAGTTTTCTTTCATTTTAACTCCATAGCCATCTTAAGGTCTAGTTAAAAAGTCAATAAGTTCAAAACTTCAAGAAAAGGTATGTAAGAGATGGACAACACACTTTGCTATTTATCAAGAGTATGTGAGTTTGCGCTCTCTCGAATTGCTCTCTCTTAACGCTGTTAATTTTCGTTTATGTTCAAATAATAGTCTTAGCTTACCAAATCATTCGTATCGATACCCATCAGTCACTTCTACTTCTTGATTATAGCAGATTCGACTCCTATTATTCTAACACTAAGTCACTTACTACTAACTTAAATCAAAACGATAGATTCCAATAATTCACTCCAATTTATCAACATTTATCAGCTTGTCGTTATCCTCTGTCTCTCTTCTTTTTCCATTTAATTCTGTTTTCTCTTATATGTCATTATTTTCATTTCAATCCATTACACTTCTCATCTTCATCTAATTTACCCAAAAATGTTTCATTTGATTGGCAAAATGTTGTAGTTGTATGCAATTAAGATGAACAAAAGTCCCCAAGGTCAGTGAAGAGAAAATTGCAAATAGCCCAACTTCACAAGTTGAAATCGAAAGGAAATGAAAATCTATGAATATAAATGAAACGTATATTACTCTTTTTTTTTTGAAAATAAATAAATAAATATACCCTTTAAAACCAATTATATTCTTTTAAATAAAAAAGATTAAACAGTATTCAAAAGTGTAATCACATTAAGAAAGAAACGTTAATGTGAATTGTTATAATTATGAAAATAGATACTCTAAATAAGAAATTTTTTATATTCATGGAAAAAATGTTCATTTGTATTCTAAATAAATTGAACAGAAAATAACTTCTGCTTGGAGACATTTTCCTAACTATCTCTCTAATTCATACTATGCTTTGATGTACCACATAACTTTTTTTATTGCTCTCATTACGACATTTTTACCCTTTCATTTTCTATTATCTGATCTTGATGTCTTTGATATTCGATACCATTCTTTCTTTTTTAGCCAGATGAGCGCTTTCTGACAACAGAAGTAGATTATTGATTATTCAGAATTCCGTGATTTGTTCAAAGCGAAGGAAATCATGAGTAGGTGCTTTTTTGGATTAGATTCTCAGGTTTTTGACTCAAAGACTTTGATTAAGGTTATTTCTGAATCTAAGGGAAAGGGGAAATGCTACTAGCGTTGAAAGAATGATTATCGTGGCATATGTCTTAAGGCAGTTCAGAAATAGAATTTAAAGAATAGAGTTTTTGAAGTGACTTAGATAAGAAACAATGAATTATATTTAAAAAATTTATATTGGAAGTAAATCAAATATGATGAATTAAATAATGCAATAAATTGATTGTTAGTTTATTTCAGAGAAAATTCGAATAAAATAATGCATTCAATGATATATTTACTGAATAATAGAAAATGTAATTTAACCAAATTATTATGAACATAAATGAAGCGAATATTACTCTTTTTCTTTTTTTAAAAAAATATATTTCATAAAACCAATTATATTCTTTCAAATAAAAAAGATTAAACAGTATTCAAATGTGTAATCACTTTAAAAAAAAGAAATAAAAAAAATAAAATAAATAATATCGAAAAAATGATTTTCATTATTAATGTGAAATAGCTTATTTGAAGCACTTACACAATACACTTTTTTTCTGTTTCTGTTTCCCCCTTTTTTTTACTGAAAAAACATAAATGCATGTCAAGCTATATGAAATACAAACTTTCCATTAAAGTCAATTGTGTAACTCTGATTGAAAATCCGAGCAATCGATTAAAATTTTGTTAAAGTACAAAAATTTTGAAAACATAAAAGTAAACATCTAATAAGTTTCCTTAATTATTTTACTTACTATAATTCTTTTTTTAATTTTAAAAATTATTTGAAATTATAAAAGAGGCTATTTATTTCAAAAATAATTCTTAAACTAAATTTTTAACTGCTTTTCTTTAACAGATTTTCATTCTCAGAAAGTAATTGAATTGTTTCTCAACGTTGCTTCACACATACACATACACAAGCCCAAATGCACACCAGTAATTTTTTATATCTTTAAAAAGAAGGTTCTAATGATAATTTTAAAGGAAGAATCTGAAATATATTTTATATATGAAATATTTCTCTTTTGAGATATATATATTTTACACTGAGTTTCAATTGATAATGTATTCTGAACGAGAATATGGCTTAGTTTAGAAATGTTTAAAATATGAATTAAAAATGCAATATAAAAACAAATAATGTAGAATGTTAATACAATTGTTAACGAGTCATTTCAAAAGTTAATCTAAATATCAAGCAATATTTGAAAATATGCTACACAAATATATGAAATATAATTTATGAGCAGACAGTTAAATTTTATATTTCTGTTTACAATAAAAACAAAAGAACATTTAGTATTTCAACATCATTAAAATAACAAATGATGATATAAAATAAAGACTCAGTGCTTTTAAAAATTAAGTCAATATTTCCAATCGCTTATCAAATATGAAAGGTTTTGTAAAATCTCAATAGAAAGAACGTAACTTAAAACAAACTAAATTTTTAAGACTTATACCAGACAACCCATAAAACGAACATGAATAACTGATTAAGCATACGTGAAAAAACACCCAATATTAAGTTTCACGCTGTTATTCAAAGGAACTTCAACTACGATATGATAAATTGCTGCTCTTTCAGTTTAAGAAGCATGGAATATTTCGTTTAGTATTCAGGGAAGAATATTTCACGAATGAGCAAATTTCTCTAAGTCTGAAGTTACTTTCAAACCAATCGAATGATTAAATTATACAAGGGAGCATTTTCGATGCACTTCTTTAGCTTGACTCGGCAGTTTGTACAAATATTAGAACGAATGAAAGTTTTACCCGAGAAAAGATAAACTAAATTATTTTCCTCTTTTATGGTAAGTTTCATTTCTTTTTCATCTTGTTAGAGGTATTAGCTATGTCAATTTGTGAAGGATAAGCAGAAATAATGTTTGGCTCAAGAATTCTTAAATTTCGTTTTATTGTTTTAAAAAGGAACTGAATTATATAAAATAAGTTTTGATTTTAATTTATTAAAATTCTAATTCCGAATTCAAATCTTAAAAATATGAATTATAGGAATAATTTTTTCTTAGGATAAAATAGGGTTAGTATTTAATTTTTGAAAAACATGCATATACAAGAGATTATAACAGTTTTTTTTTATATATAAGTTATATTGATATATCAAGTTTATTTTAAAAATGGATCATTTGTTTTTGTTTGCTTTGATTAGTAACAGAAATTATGCATTTTTTGAAAATTTCATAATTTCGAATAATATATTTTGAAGTTAATTGTATCATTATGTTGACGACATAGTTTCCAGAAATAAAGTTTACTCACGTGATTTTATTTAATTTTACTATTGTAAATCTTTTTCTTCATTTCAAATTTTAATTCTTCAAATTTGTTCTAATTTTTTTAAATTCTCCATTTATCTGGTCTCTATGTACAAATTACATAAGCTAACCACTGTGAGATATTGCACATTAGAAAATAGTAACGAAACTGTTATCGAAATAAGGAAAACATTTTCTATTAAATTATTTCTATTATACCTGTTATTTGTGTAGTTGCAATAATTTTCTATGTCATAGTTAGGCTTTCTTTAACAGAACTAAGTAAAATGTAATAGAAAGTGATATGTAAATTTGAGAGAAATAGTGAAAATACGTAATTATCTTCAAATTCATTGAGAAATATGGAGATGATAAGTTAAATAATATACAAGTCGGTAACGGATTATGTCTCCAAATGAGAATTTTGAAATTATCAAAATATTATATAACAGTAACACGTATCTAATTCAAGTACTGTTTTGTACTAATATCGTCCATTTATTAGGTTATAATATTTAAGGCGTTATGTATAAAGGTGTCCTATAAGTAACTAATTAGAAATAAAGAAAATTGTGTATCCTCATTAGAAGAACTACAAGAAGCGTAACAATCAATCATAAAAAAATGCATAATTATTTTAAACGGTAAATATTTCTATAATGAAAATATAAAGAGAGAATTTTAATCTTTGTTGCATATTTAACTGAAAATTAGTATTGAAAATTTTGAGAAATTAACATTTTTTGATTATGGAAAGGAAATTCTGAAATGGATGCTTTATAAAAGATTTATGACATAATTTTGTTATTGCTTCAAGAAAATATCGGGAGCGTTTCGAAAAAATTTGAGGAAGAAGGTAATATTTCGAGACATTTTTGGTCAAAGATATATCTTTTTAATAGATGCTTTATAAAAATAAGAAATTCTTAACATATGTGCATATAATTATATTTTTTAATTTATATAAATAATGTAGCTGGAAGTCAAACAATATTGTATTAAATGTTTGAATTAAATAGCTTTAAAGAATAAACCGAATACCTTTTTTAAATGACTTAATAAAAACTATACAGATTTAATTTGACCAAAAATCTCTCTTCTCTCTCTCTAATTTGAAATTTTAATATTATGGTTTTTATAAACGAGAACACTTGATGAATTTTAATTTTTCCAAAATATTTCATGCATATAATCATGTTTTCGATACATAATTAGGTTTAGAGTAGTAAAAAATAGTGCTAAATGTTTCGATAACTAAACAATATCCTACAAATAGTTAAAGAAAAATCAATTGTTGTCTTATTAAAAATTTACTGAATAAAATTTGAATTTTACTTTTTTGAATTTTGATTAATGAAGCTTAGCTTTAAATATTTCAATGAACACATTTCACAGAAATGTTTGAGAAGAAATTTTATTTAAATTATTACATAAAAGATGGAATTACATTTTTATTAACTTTAGAAACTTACTTTGTAAAAGTTTTAGAATTTAAATTGCTTATGAAGGAAATTTGGTAAAATATTCATTCTTTTGGTAAACTACTTTTAAAATAAAAATTAACTCCAGAAGGTACATAATATTTAAATATTTTTCTTAATTCAAGGTTTTGAATGATATATTTTGTGTAAATTATTTTACATTTTGTAAAATTAATTTTCAAGTAATATCCTTCCAACAAAATCATTAAAGGAAAAAAAAATAATGAATACTCTTTTTATATAAAAAAAAGGGAGGTTAAATTGTTACAGGGCTTAAAGTCTGTTGGGTATCAAACGCTGAACATGGCATATTACGTAAAAAATATTTTACATTTCAAGAGATAAAAGTACTTAAAACTTTTTGGCAAAATTCCGTAACAATATCCTTAAGTTCTTGTATCGCAGTGAGTGTAAGTCGTTCTTTTCCGTAAGCTGTTCTCTAAAAAGCTTAGAACTTTATGTATAACAAAGAAGGATGCGAGAGAAAACAATAAAAATGTCCTTGGAGGTTCAAATGGTTGAAGCTCATAAAAAAGGAATTTCCATTAAAGTAAGAGCCCTTTACCGTAAGTGTGTGTATGCAGTAATGAGCCAAATTTTGCCTTGTAAAATATAATGAGTAGGTGTAAATTTAACTGAAGGTCAAAAAGAAAGTAGCAACGTTGTTTACCGTTGCAAAAGTTACTTAAAATAACTTTTGATGCAGTGATGTATATCCGAATATTTAGCAACTTCCTAAATATATGAGTGTTCGAAGGACTCTAATAGAGAGGTTAGGAATAGAGAACTTCTTTACTAAAGGGTTATGGAAAATAAATGCAATTCATTAATTTTATTTTGTGTGCAAAACATTTTGATAAAAAGACAGCATTTTAAAGCATATTAATACTTTTTACTTAAATGTTTCGTTCCTTTTTTAAGCGCGCGCTCACGCACGCCTACACACACACACACGCACACACGCACGCACACAAATTCAAGGGATGCTCAAATGAAAAGGTACGAATTATCGTAATTACGTAACCGTTAACATGTTTACCTATGCCTCTAAGGGAGAACGTAGCGAGACATGTAGGAATGCGACTGGTGTCACCGTATCGGAGCATGCGCGAGTGCCCTTGCAAGACAGAGCAGAAGTTCGTATAAAGAGCGCCGTCTAATTGATGAGGCAGTGAGTGTGAGGACATGATGACATCTACATCGCAAAATTTGACGATTGAGGAGAAGCGAGGCGTTATCCTATTTTTAACAGTGGAAAGTGTTAAACCGGCCACTATCCATCGCTGGATGGTGACTGCATGCAGGGAAAAATGTGTGTCCGACAAGTGAGGGAGAAAATAAGTGCCCGTTTTCGTGCAGGCTGTGAGAGTTTGGTGGATGACCCGAGACCAGACCAGGCAAACACATTCATCATGGCCGATCTCATCGATCAGGTTGACACCTAGTGAGGTCTCGGCATGTTACATTGCAAATGTTGGTGGTGAAGGAGGATGTCCACGTTGGTACAATTTGGATAATTGTTCTCGACAGGTGGCGTTATCGGAAGATGTGTGCATAGTAGTTTCGAAGCAGTTTACCGACCAGCAAAAGGGAGTGTGTATGGGGCTAGCACTTAAACATCTGTTTCGGTATCATGAAGACCTCGCATTCCTAGAACGGATCTTCACAAGTGATGAGAGCTGGTGCCATCACTACGAGCCAGAGACAAAGCGGGACAGCATGTAGTGGAAGCATGCTTCATCACCTAACCCTAAAAAGTCCAAAGCCGTAACGTCAGCAGGCAAGGTGCCGCTCACCGTTTTCTTCGACGTTCAAGAAGTAGTAATAGTTACTTGTAGAATTCCTCGAGCACAGAAGAACCATTTACTCCGATGTGTACTGTGAGACACTCTGAAACCTACTCAGGTCAATCAAGAGAAAAAGACCGGGGCTGCTCAAGGAGGATGTGGTTTTGCTCAATGATAACTCGCGTCCACACGTCTCCAGGGTCACACATGCGGAACTGGCCAAGCTCAAGTGGGAGCAGCTTGATCATCCGCCCTACTGTCTGGGCATGTTTTCCAGCGATTTCCATCTGTTTGGTCTCTTTGAAAAAAACAAAACAGCTGAAAGGGAAGTGCTTCAACTCAGACGAACGACGAACTCAAAGACGCTTTGACGGACTGGGTCTCGTAACGGTCACAGGAATTCTGGGAATAAGGAATCCTTCGGCTCGTTAATCAATGGGATCGTTGTGCTCAGGCCTATGGTGTATACTTTGAATAAAGTCCTTATTTATACTCACAGTTAATTTCTTACTTTTTCATTTGAACTCCCCTTGTATATATATATATATATATATAAAGATAGCGTTCAACATTATTTTTGTCTATAATGTGAATCATTATAAAACAAAAGCACAAATTCTTCGGTTCGGATTTAAAAGGCAGAATAAATGTTCATTTTGAAACAGTTTTTAAAATTTAGTTCACGATAAAATATTGTGAAAGAAATTATCATCATTTTTACTTGTTTATAGGGGAGTTAAATAATTGAAAAAAATTCTTACATTCAAATTAGATAAGCTGATTCACTTGAATTAAAAAGTACCTCTAAGAGTCTGTAAAATATAATACAAAATGTCTTTAAAAACTCTTCGGAAAATTTTGATAAATAATGCAAATAATTGATCAGGTACTATATATATTACAACTATAAGTAATTCCACTGAAAGGAATATATTGTTACTTGTCTTTCCACATCTGGCTACATAAATATTTAAAAAGCATAAACTTTTAGATAGTACAACCTATAATGTTGCATACAGAAAAATTGTTTGTTGTATTGTTGTATCTCCTCAAGAAAACATTTGTAAAACCAGTATCACCTTATTTATTGGTTTTCGAAGAGTATAGGATCGTTTTACATGCACGTGTCTTGAAAAGATTATGTGACTTCAAACGACCAGAAAATGCTATATTGTGGTTTCAGGATACAAGAAAATGGTTTCTTTTTGGATTCATCTCCTCTTATATTGTTGTATTTTGATCGATTCTCTTTCCACTTGGTATGCCGTAAGTTTTGCATCAAGGAACGTGACTTTTAGGTCTGCCACAGAGAGATAATACATAGAAAAAGAAATGCAAGTGCTTTTACTGCCCATTTTGAACTGTAGGCAAGAACAGTTTTGCTTGGGGCTTCTAGAATATATTTCAGTTACTTTTTACAGGCATGGTTGAACTTCTCATTAGATATTTGTTTTATTTATAATGGAATACAATCCTTTTTACTAACATTTAGTATTTGTTGCTTTGCAGTTGAGAATACTTTTGTTTGGATTATAATTATTAAGGTATTTGTTGTATTAAAAGTTAACTTGTTTGAATTTGATATATATTTAAGAAATCTTGTATTGTTCAGTAGATCCACTATGTAAAATTTCCATACTTAACTGATATTGAATGTAGCTGTTATATTCCGCTGAAACGAACCTTGAATATTTTAAGAAAAGAAGAATAAAGTGATTGACTTTGGAAAATAAAAAAAATCACCTTTTTTCAATTGTTCTAATACACTTATTTAAACATATCTATTTATTTTATTTGATCGTTAGTTTTTACTAGATGATAGTTTACTCTTCGCCTAAAAGAATAAATTGACATGATCTCCGAGTATAAAAAGCATTTGTTACTAATGTTTGAATAAGTATACAAAATGATTGAAATGTGTCTTTATTTAAACATGCTATTCATTTTAAATCAAGTTGTTAGCCTAATATTTGATTTGAATACAGAAGCTTAGTATTTATGTTATAGATTTTATATAATAGTACCAAAATTTTACAACTTTTTTCGTTTATAAGAATTATTATTTTTAAAAAATGCGTGTTCTGTTATTTAGAGAATCGAAAGAAATTTATTTCCTCTGTTTATGCTTTTATTTTACGTAATTACCGGCTTTCATTACTTAAAACTTATAAGAATTTGAATGGCAATAATATTAATATAAATAATTATTTGTTCTATGTATTGAATTCCCTCATGAGTTTCTGAGGTCGATCGAGATTGAATCTAAGATGATTATAGATAGATTATTACGTAGTATATATATTCTAGATTAACCTTTTAAGAAAAAACTGTTTTGTGCATGCTTTTAATTTATACCGGAAAATATGGTAATTTCATTATAGTCAACAATAATAAAATTATTTTGCTCTTTTATATATCAGAAATTATTATCTTTCTGTGAGATGTATTTGGCATATTTGTTTTGTCCAATTTCAATTTTGATGTCCCTGAAAATCCCTGTTGTATTTGAAACTATTTATTAAATTTCATGCTGCAAAGATATTTGAAAAGAAAATTAGATTTTTTTTCTGATTTTTCATTGATAATTTTTTTTTTTTAAAATAATTCTTATTTCTCACATTCTAAAAAAACCAGATAAATAAAACCACTAAAGAAAATAAAATATAACTATCTAAAACTTTTTCCCAAGTAAAAATAAAAGGAAAGAGGAAGCCTATCAATCTTACACCGTGCTTTAAAATCATAGCACACATTTAAGATTCTAAAAAAATGGTCTGAAATTTGCACGTCCGATAGGAACATGACAGGACTTCTAATAAAATTTTCATTTCTCCTTCTCCAGAATCATCTCTTCGAATCAGATTCTTCCATAAGTTAAGAATTTCGTTCCTTCCAAAAGAACGTGAAGGTAGTTTGACATTTTTCTCAAAAGGAAAGGGGGTGGCAAACGAATGGAATACTTCGGCAGCCGACTTTTGTGTCGACAGTTTCCTATGGTGACAGGCTGCGATGAATATGCAAATAAAGCGTTACCATAGCAACCTGTTTCTCAGATAGAAGAGGATAGTCAAAAATAGCCGTCGTATGCAAATGGAAAAGGAACCCGTCTGAGTCTCCTTTTTCCGTCATTAGTTGCCATTTGAATTTCCGATTAAACAACGGCATGGGCAGAAATTTATTCAAAATGGATCGCTGGCTGCGAATCTTATTATAACGTCGATCGGGTCGAGGAAAATTAGTTGGCGCACGCGACTCAAGACATTAGGTTCTTCAGAAAACTGTTCGTGTCGATTTTGAAAGTGTGTTGCCCATTTGGAACAATGGCAAAAGGAGCATTGGTACAGTAATGAAAGATGGTTTGAGTTGGTGGTGTGATGATCTTTTAAGAGTGAGGTTTGTGTTTTTATTGCGTTCGTTTTAGCTGTGGAACTTCGTTATGAAGTGCTGTTGTGATGAGAATGTATAAAAGGCGATGACTATGATTATTGTTTCGGAATTACAAATGATTTCATTTCATGGCTTGAATTGTTTATAAATTTAACAAATAATAAAATTCCATGATTATTTTGCAATTATAAATTTTTTGGTTTCGTTTGGTAATTTGATTTATTGATACTTTTAGAATGTAAAAAAATTATAAATTTTTAAAAACATCGTTTGTTTCTTTTGTATTTGAGAGATTTAATAAGTTCAATTTAGGAGCTGAGATACTAGAACCTTGAGGTACTTTTAATAAAAATATCAAGCAAAAATTCTAATTATATGAATATAAATGATTTTACTAGAGATAATAAAACAAATTGCAGTTTTCACAATAATAGTAATTATAATACTAAATTAAGTTGTAAAAATGTGACGATAAAAGATGCAAAACCTGTAGTGTGATAAATACTGAACCGTATAATCATAAATCTAAACTGTATAATCACAAATCTAAACTTATTTTTTTGTAAAACATTTAAATGTATTTATTTATTAAATTGTAAAAACATGTGGGGAAAGCTTCTAATTATATAAACATTTAAACCAACCAACATAAGTTAGATACATATACATAATAGCTTAAAATACATAAAATAGGAACTGTTGAGAATTATAAAAGTAGAGTCATGCACTAAAAAAGATTATGGTGAGAAAACCATATGGCGGTTCTGTTTATTCTTATGGTTTGAATGTTCTGAACTTTAATATAATCGTTTTACTGGTTGTAAAACAGAAAAGTAATAAATATATTTTTGCGAAACCTCAAAGAATATTAATAATAACGAGGAGGCTATAATAAAAAAAGAAAGAGTCAGAGAAAAAGTTTAAATAAAACTAAAATTTATAAGAAAATTTGAGAAATAAAAATAGTTCTGAAAAAAAGTTATCTGGGCAAATTTTAAAAATGTAAATTACGTTATTTTTAGTGTATATAAAAAAGAAAGAAAAAACATCGTCAAAGACATCCTTGATAATAGGTATAAAATAGATAGCGAATGATAGTATATTATTAAAAATATTCCTAATTATGTAAAAAATAAATAAAAATAATATTCTAGGTAATAATAAAGATAATAATAATATAGAATTTTGTACTTAAAATCTTATGAATGATTCATTCATAAGATTAATTTTAAAAGCAGTTTTGAAAAACGAATGGAATACTTCCCAAGTAAAAAGGTACAGCTAAAAAGCTCATAAATATAATAAAAAAATAAGTATAAATTTATTTTTAATTATAATAATATTAAAGATTTGGAGAAAAGGAAATAAAATGTAACTATAAAGAATATATAAGGATTTTGTTAATAAAGGCACAAACATGTTATTATATTGGAGATTTGCTCGTAATAAAAGATAGAGTCCAGAGAGATATGATGAATATGAGATACAGGTTTTAGAGTTATGATCTCTGCTAGCTATTATTTGAATAAAAGAAAGATTCTTAATGAGGTTAATAATTTTTTAACCATTTTCCTATCAAATTTCTTTAGCAATAGAGGCATTTAATAAATGTAACACACACACACACATGAATACGATGTGGTAAAGTTTTTGTATAAAAATAAAATATATATATATGTAACATATTTATAAAACATATTGAGGCATTTTTCTATAAAAAAGATAATTTGGCAATTTGATACTTCTTAAAATTAATATGCTTGAATTTAACTCTAAAAATATCATTTATTTATTTTTTACTTATCATTGCAGGAAAACAACTCGTAAATATTAATATACATTTCCATGGAAAAAATATGAATCAAGTTTTCAACTGAATGACAAAGGATTATTTTGTTTACTGTGCTTGATATTAATTTTATTTATTTTGTTTTTTCCATAACATCTTATGTAATATTAAGCAACATAATTTGCTTAAATTACTTCATAATGATTCAACACTCAAGGAAGCATAATTTAATTTATTCGTGAGTTTCATTAAAATTTCGATTCGCACTTGTTTTACTAGTAGTAGGAATTAACATTCTTAAGGAATATAACAAGACGATATTTATCGAAAACTGAATTTGTATTCTTCGTAGAAAAATTTCCTTTTCTTAGCTGCTTTAAGATTCTGGTATTGTATTAAAAGTACAATAATACATAAATAATAAAAGAAGTACAGCAATAATAAACTATTCTCGTAAAATTTGTACAGAAATTATAATGTACATATTTTTCTGATAATTTATGGTGCATTCATAGTCAAAAGTCTCATATATAAGTAAAAGATGTAAAATGTATTCTTGAAACATTACGTTCTGGGCTAACTGTTTTTGAAAGGACAAAAGAATCATTTCAGAATGAAGCAAAACTTTTTTATAGAATTATTCGTTGAAATATATTTCTTAAATGTTTCATTGTAATCATTTTTTACGTTACTTTATTTTCTCATTTTAGTGTTTTCATATTACATTTTTCTCATGGCATATTCAGAGAAAGAGGATCATTATGTGTATATTTTTCTTCCTTCTAATATATATTATTCGTAATTCATTATTTATTTCATTTTAATCACGCATATACTTTTTTAAAACAGGAATACTAAATATTTCTTTCTAATTTTAAAAAGTAAAAATTCGGAAGAATATCATTTTAATAACAAAAAATAATATTTTATTACTTCCAGCTGAAAGTTAAATGCATGTCTTAAATTTCCTTGCTAACTCGGTCATATCACACTATATTGATTCTAAACTCATGAAAGACAGAGCAGTCTCATAATCCAAACATAACATATTCTAAACATTTTTTTTAAGAAAGAAAAAGAATGAAATCGTGTGGAGTTCCTTTATGCATAGTCGTCTGAAACAGAAATAATGATTTCTACTGAAATAAACTAAGTGAAGTGTTTAAAAAATCAATAACCTGTCTGCATGTTACTTGCTGAAACTTCTTGGCTTCTACCCAATATTTTTTCCCCATTCTATGTAGATTTTATCACCTATTTTTCCCCTTCGAGCAACACCTTGTTGGAAAAAGTTTGAGTTTCATTTCCGTTGCTTTAACTTCTGTTCCGGACATTTGGCAAAAATTTGAATTTTTTTATCTTAAATTTCTTATCTTTTAATGTGTATCATATTTTTCTAATACGCTTTATTTAGTATTCCAAGATGAAAAATCAAGAATGAGAGATGTAATAAAAGAATAATATTAATATCACAAGATATTGTTAGTTTTTTAAAATATAAGACTTGGATACAAAACTTATACATACGATTATTTAGACCTAATCTTAAATGATTAATGGAACTAGATTAAATGCAAGTAATTTTTTTTACAGTACCTTTTAAAGGTTCTTACTTTCCTTTTTTTGCACATTTTTATGATTGTGTTGACTATCTTATGACATTTTTCGTACCTTTTTCTGATTGAAGAAAACGTATATAGCTTATATTTAAGAAAAGTAATGTTTGAAATTTGTTTAATTCTAAGAAAATTTCACTGAACAGAAGTTTAACAAGAAATATTTATTTTGTATGTTAATATAGTTTATAATTAAATTTGAATATATTATTAAAATATTTGTTGATTCAAACCATCGTCACATTATTCAGCAATGAATGTTTTAATAAGTAATAAATTGCATAAAGAACTATAATTTAATAAATAAGCATACTTTCATTGATAACAAATACGTAAAATCACAACAATATGCTTCCTTGTAATTTTTAACTTAATTTGAACTTGAAATTTGCATCCTTCTAAAGTTTATTTATTTCTATATGTATTTTCGAGAACGTTTTGTCTTTACATATAAAATTTATTACAAGATTCTTTTAAATTTAAAAAAAAATATTTAAATTGATGAAGGGCTGTTTTTCTAAGATATTTTTATGATTGTATTTCTCATTATTAAATTTGCCTACAATCTGATTATTTTTAAGCTTTCTTAAACTTTTGAAAATTTTCAGTTTTATTGTTTAGGTCTTAATGGTAAGTGAAGAGTTTCAAAGTAGGATACAATGCAAATGATATTTCCTTCTGACGATAACAAATCGACTTAGAACAGACAATATTATTAATTTTTTAAGGCTTTGAGAAGTGTACGCTCTTCCATAAACATGTCCGTAAATCCTTTTTTATTTAATTGCTAAATACGCATGCTATCATTTTCGAACAAAATAATTACAAGATATAAACTCCTTTATTTCTAGAAATAGAAACCCACCGAATGCCTTAATTTGTTTTATATTTTACGACACCATCTCTAACAACTGTGTGTAACGAGCACCTTTCCTGCTGGTAACGATTCCCATCAATTAGCTACATTACAAGTTACCTAAAACAACAAGTCTTGTGCTCCGGACATCCTCAATTAGAACAGCTGCTCTAGTCAGCAACCTACCTCCTTAATCAACCGCTGTCTGGAAAGGAGCCTCCTCGGTTTTTTTGCAATCGAGGCCAATCAGTGGTCCACCTTTCTTCAGAAATGACCACAAAAAGCCAGGAGTCGTGATCAAAGGTGTACTCTTTGAACCAATATAATCCAATCCATTTTCTGTCTCAGCGGAGATATTTTTTTCTTCTTTGTTTCCTATTTCTTTCTTTCTTATTGTTGACTAACGATCTACAACTGGCTTGCACTCGACCGTCTCTTGTTCTATTGAAGAAGTCATTGATTTTGTTGTGGATTTTCTCAGATGCAGGATTTTTTTTTATAAGAGAAATGGGGAAATAATTTGATTGAATTTGTTTGCGAGACGTTGGCTCGTTTGATGGGTGTTTTTTTTAAGAATATGTTCCTGTATTTTTAATAAGTAGAGTAAGGTAAAAAGATTGTTAAATTAAAAATTATTGATGATTATTGTTTTTATTTAAAACTGACATAGAGATTAAATATCATTATAATTGTTTCCAAGGATAAATTAATTTTATAATATTGTATTTGAAGTTTGTTTCAAAGCTATTAAAGAATTTTACAGATATTACCTGGCACAAATTATTAAGTGGAAGACATTAAGTGAAGTTTGATTGCTTTAAAAAGTTCTGTAAACGCTGAAAAATAATCAACTATAAATATCTTTTTAAAAATAAGTGTTATGAATCTCAAGACTAGTAAATCTATAAGTGAAATTCTATGATAAAATTTAAAGCGTAAAAATGCTTTTTTCTGTTCCATATTAGTTTTCTTATTTTGAAATAAAAATTAGAAAGAATATAAATAAAGAACTGAAGTAATTTCAAAAAGTTAAATATATGGTTTCATTTGTAATTTTATTAACATAATACATGTGGCTTTATTTTCTTTTGCTCTAGATTTGAATTTTTCCAATTTAAAATGAAAAAAGAGAGACATATCAAAGAGGTTGTATATTTCATCGTATCAATTAAAACGCAATTTCTTAAACTTTTTTTTATTCAACCTTATTGTACAGTATACAAAAAAAGATTATTTTTAATATAGCATAAGTAAAATAAAAAAATATAGATTAGTATTTAGATGTTATGTCTTAGTACCACATGTTGTGTTTAATAATACTTATCATAAAAATCCTTCAGAAATGCTTTCATTTCAAAGGCAAAATACTGAAAGGTTTTAAAAACTGTATTTAAATACTTTTTGTGCATTTTAAACAATATTTAGCATGCCAAACTAAGCTTTCTTTTCACAAGATAATTTTATATCTCTTTTTTCTTCTTGGAAATTTATTTATTTCTTTATTGTTACAGATAAAACAGTATTTTATGTTCCTCGGAATAAAATTCTTAATTCACAGAAATATTTCATAAAAATTTTCTCAAGCAATTCCGCTGTTCTCTAGTTTTATTAAGAACTTTGAATTTTAAAATAAAAGTAGCTATCCTAAAATTATGACTATTACTCCAGCATATTTAAGGAAGTTATTATTAATAATTGAAAATATATTTACTTTTTTTATGTGCAATATATTTATTACCAAACTATTTTCAATAATTAATCGTAATAAATAAAATAATGAATAAATTTGAATGAATTGTATAAATTAAAAGATAACAATGATGGAAATTTTATGAAAATGGCTTGAGAAGTTTA
The DNA here is from genome assembly GCA_019974015.1 of Nephila pilipes. Lineage (NCBI taxonomy): Eukaryota > Metazoa > Arthropoda > Arachnida > Araneae > Nephilidae > Nephila > Nephila pilipes. Next base: position 70,311 of record BMAW01129242.1, on the reverse strand, counting down.
AAAATAACAAATTAATGCTTTTTTTATTAATCAGATAGTATTGAATAAAAATTAAAATTTTTAATTTTTATTATATTACTACACATTCTCAAGAATAGTAAATGTTCTCGAAACTGATTTTCATTTAATTATTCAGAGTTATTTACGTTTTTAGTTATGGTTTATTTATAAGAAAAGGTAATTTTTCATCCTGTCATAAAAATATTTGTTCATAATTCATGCTTATAATTCTGTCATTAGCACAAGCGATGATTAATGTATTTATTTGTAGCTTGTTTTCCTTTTTAAAATTAATTACTTTAATTCTTTTTTGTTTTATTTTCATGATTTATTTTTAAATACCATTTGAAAATGTGTAATCATTACATTTTTTTGTTATCAGAACAAATATTTAAAATTATTTTGATTTTGATGTTTAAAAGGTGTAACATATCTGTGCTTGAGATTATTCAGTCACGTGATTGGAGTATCAAGTATGGATAGGTAATACTGTTGAAATTAGAGAGAACAAAGGACGCTTAGAGGCGCGTGAACTCAGATATTAATTCTGTCCTGTTTAGAGAATGTCCAAGGTCGAATGTTGAAAAATTTAAATTAGCGAAAATTCGTTTATTTTATTCTTTGTTATTTGTGATGTGACTTCGTAAAATAAAATAACTCTGCGATGTCATCAAGTCTGTTCCTTGAGTCAAATAAAAAAAATAATTTGGATCAAGAAACGAAAGAGAAAATCGCCTATCTGACAGGTAAGCGAAATTTTCATACTTTCGAATAAGCGTGAATCTTTACAATTTATACAATTTTTGGACCATGCCTTTAGACAAGCAGCATTAGCAACTGAATACTTACGAACTGATTGAATTCCCAGACATTTTGATAAATAGCGAATATAATAAATTTATCTGCTAATCTAAATAATTTATATTTGTATGAATGGATATGAAAAATTTGAAAAAAGCGAGAAGTATTAGAAAGGGAGCGACTACTACTCTTAAGTCAATAGAGGCCGAATTAAATAAGGAAGATAATATTGATACTATTGAGTCATTGTTAGACAAACACATGACCAATGATACAGATTTATCGAAATGTGATAGGGATATTGTAAATTTACTCAAACTTGAAGAAATTGAAAGGAAAATTTAAAAACAACAGACATACAAGGACAACCTTATTACGAAGAAAATAAGTGCAAATAAAATTCTAAAAAGTAAATAATATTAAAACAAAACAAGATCGAGAAAACTAAATGTTTTGGAGAACAGATATGAACATCAAATCACTGTAAAACTCACTCATCTGCAATTACCTCAGTCCGATGGAAAAATATATTTAAATTTAATGACTTTTGTTCTCATTTTCAAAAAAAGTTATCCACAAAAATTTGAATCTTAATCATGATGAAAAGATGAATTATTTAAAATTGTACCTTACAAATGAAGCAGAAGTAATTATAAACGACTTAGCCTTGAGCTCTGAAAATTATGAAGTTGCTTTAAAAGTACTAATTTAAAGATTTGGTTGAAAAAATACTATTTTATATGCACATATGTCAAAACTTTTAAAAATTAATTCACAATGATAATCATACGATATTACATCATTGCGTAGACTGAATTCAAAATGCAAAATACCTAATCAAGTATTGGAAAATAACTGAATAAACTTAAACAGCTATAGTTGTTTATAATATCCTATTCTGTTAAGAACTTTTTATAGAGATTAATTGTTTGTATTCTTATGTAGTGAAAGGTAAAAACTAAATAACTTATTAATTAGCATTCTTAAAGGATGAAATTCATTGCGGTAAAAGAAGTGAATACTTAATTATAGAATTTAATTCCGGTGAATCATATGCGTGAAAAAAAAAAAAAATTTAATTCATTCGAGACGCCTACTCAAAAATATGGAAAGTTCATTAAAAAGGAAGTTGATTATAGGGAGACATATAAATTTAATTGGAACATTCCATCTGTTTCAGCATGTTTCGTTGAAGTGGAAAAATTTATATTTTGTATAAAGCTCAAATATTATGATTATTGCAAATCCTATCCAAATCAAACAGCTTAATGTTCCTCTTAAAAAAAGGGGGATCTGTTATTTTTGACTTTCAAAAGCATATACTTTTAAGCATTTCCTATAAAAAATTGTAGATAAAATATAAGAATTCAGATATAATGAATTCATCTGCGAAGGTTCTTCTTTTTTCTTCTCTTCTTCATTTCAGATTAAGAAAGGCAAGACAGAAAGAAAATTTGAAGCCAAAACACACTGAAAATGTCTTAAAATGTTAAACTGTGCTTAAATGTTGCGAATTTTATACGAAACAAGTGTGCAGCTGTTATATTAGACAGTTTTCAAAATAAATACATTGCTGCTATTTTAGATTTCGGCAGTCAAAGTTCCTTTTTAAAGAAATAATTAGCTGTTAAATTAAAATTACTTATCATTAGGAGGAAAAATATATTAGTGTTAGTGTTTAGCGAAAATGAATCCACTACCAAAATTTATGAGGCAGTGGAAATAACTATCTGCAGTTCGCATGACCCTGAATTAAGATTGAGGTTCTGCTGAATGTTAGTATTTCCGGATCGCCTTTCTGAGTTTCAACAAATAAATTGAAAGAGATATTCAAAAATAATTATGTTTGAAAATGAATTAACACATCAATCAATAACTCCCGAGACTAACATTGAAAACAACATTTTTTTTGCAAACTTTTTTTTTATTCATCAACATAACACCTTTTGTTAATCACCTTTTAGGGTGTTACAATCGTTCCAACGCTTTTCCAAATCTTTTTTTTTTTTTCTTCCCAAAAAAAAAAATTTTTTTTCTTTTTTTTTCTTTTTTCGCTTGAAATCTTTTTTGTTGCGAGTAAATAGCGATAAACAGCTTTCTGAATCATCGACTCGTTGCTGTTTTTGTTCCATCGAAAGCAATCGCGGCACCCACTTGGAAAAAACCTTTTTCATGCTCAATTTTTCATGAAGGATAGTAAATACATTTCCATATGATATCTGTGTCATCTCAGCAATCTCACGGAGCTTCACTTTACGATCTTTCAATATAATTTTTGTCACTTCACTCACATTTTCCGGTGTAACGGCTTCCACAGGTCTACCCGAGCGTTCCGCGTCATTTGTGTCGGTACGACCACGTTTAAACTCGGCAAACCACCGACAAATCGTTGCTTTTGATGGACAAGAGTCCGGGTAACATTTTTCAATCCATTGTTTCGCTTGCACGGTGTTTTTACCCATTAAAAAACAATGTTTTATCAGAACACGAAACTCGGTTTTTTCCATTTTTTAAACAAACTACAAAACGACTTTACTCCAACCTCGATAACTCAGCTGTTTCTGGTCCGATCGACTTAAAATTTTGACACGTTTCAAGCAAAGGTTCGTACTCTAGAAAGATCTGGTTACTGGTTTACTACGAGCGCCATCTCTGGGTTAGTCTCGGGAGTTATTGATTGATGTGTTATCTCTACTTATATGAAGCTCAGAATGTTTGGGATGAACATTCTTTCAGAAAGGAAAAAAAAAATAAATCTTTTTTTTTGATTGATACTCTTTACGGTAAAATAGTACAAAGTTACATCCCCGAGTCAGATGTGGAGTTTAAATAGTACATTTCAACTTAACACATTGAATGTTCTTTTATATTACATGAAAATACAAATTTGGTAGTTAGATATATTGAGGAGTAATGATAATAGTGAACATTTAAGTTTTGATAAAGAATTTATTTCTAAATCTGAAAGAAATTTAAAATATAAGAATCCGAGGTATGAAACTAAATTATTCAGGTAGGAAAGGTCAGTTAATTTGGATGATAATTTCGCGGTAGTACAAAGATTAGAAAACTTAAGTACTAAAATGACAAACAATTAATGAGTATAAATAAATAAAAGAATAATTAAGTTTGAGCATTATTGTGAAATACTATTCCGACTTCGGAAATAATTGTTATTATATGCCCCATTCTGTAGTTATAAAACCTGACACAGACACGACAAAAGTCAGATTCGTGTACGACACATGGGTCAAAGGGTGAAGGACAAAGATCTCTTAATGATTATGTGACGTCTGGGCCACTTTTAAACTCGAGAATATTGGATGTAATATTGCAATTTCGCGAACATCAATATACATTCGGTAGAGGTGTTCAAAGAGCATTTTTGAATTTTGGGGTAAATGAAGAAGATTAGATTATTTAAGATACCAGATGAAAATGATTCGAATTCTGTCAAAATGTTGCGAATGTCTCGATTGCTTTTTTGGGTGACGTTGATCTCTTTCATCCTAACTGCAACAATTAAATACACTTTCAAAAATATAGTCAAGAGAGTCACGAAGCTTTTGATATGCTTAAGACCGCTTTTTATGAGGAGGATTTATTTTACGAGGCCGATACAATACGCGAGACTTTATAGAATCGTTACTTGCTCAGAGTGCTGCGAAAATTCTTTTGGAATATGTATTTAACCCTAACTTGCCTGCTCTGACGTATAAAGCGAGGGATACGAATGAGAACCCCACCAATCTCAGAAAGGCCTGTCCTCCACTATACACTCTTACCTAATCCTCTCGGATATAAACCTCCACCTTAAGAGGCTCATTAAATTTTGTTTTTCATCCGGAAGTTTATTTATCCTTCCAGTGTTGTTCGATTTACCATACTCTGTACGCTATCCCTCCAACTATGTCTCGTAAAAAATTATTCATGCAATCGATTTTGAACGTGTATTATGTGAACTTGATAAGTCACGTGAACCCAAGTGTTTTTGTGGCAATTACTTCCTTATCAATAACGTTCTAAAAAATTAAGAAGTTCTATGCAAAATTTTGCAAAGAACAGGTTTAGCCACCCAAGGTGTGCTTTTTTTTTTATAATTATTATTAAATTACTCAATTAAATATAAGAATTAAAAATATCGAGAAATTGACAATAGAAAACTTTTCCGATGTTATGGAAACGATAAATTATTAAAGTGAATATATTTAAGCTAAATGTCATTAAAATTGAAGCAAACGATAAATTACTAGTTAGAGTATTATATCAGCTACATGTAATTAAAATTTAAGCAAACGATGAATTATTAAATTTATTACATTTAAGCTAAATGTAACTAAAATTAAAGCAAACGATAAATTATTAAATTGAATGTTATATCAGCTAAGTAAATAGAATTAGAGCAAATCATTAATTATTAAATTTAATATATTTAGATCAAATGTAATTAAAATTGAAGCAAAAGGTAAAAAAAATCGAAAAGTGAACTGGTACGCTAAAAGTGATCCACCTGAAACAATAGTTCCTTGGGTGGCTAATAATAGTAAATCAATATTAAAATCATTTGACCGCAAACAATCCAAGAAGTGAGCCAAACTAAAAAGAAGTAGTTTAAAATTTGTGAGGAAAAAAAAAAGATGGCTCACAGCTTAAAATTCAAAAAAGAATGTTGTTTATTTTCAGTCATATCTTGATTATAATACGTAAATTGATAAGTAAAGGAAATACATAATTTTTGTATTTATTTCAATCTTATCCAATAAAAAAATTGGGAGAATTTTATTACGACACATTTTTGAAAATTGAGTTCATTAGTGGTGAAAGCAGGTATCAGACATATATTGCATATATTTTATTTCAATCCAATATAAAATTGAGAAGAAATTTATAATAGCGTATTTTTGAAAATTTAGTTCCTTACTGCTGAAAGCAGACATAAAAAATATACGCAAAAACAAGATACATTTTTAAAAATTTGTCAGGTACGACATTTATAGAGTATTGAAAACAATAGCACCTTGGGAGTTTAATAAGTCAGCCAAGTATAAAGATATTTGCTATTTTTGATTCACGAACTTTCTATAGCTTGAAATAAGAATAATACTGTGACACCCAGCTTCCTAGACCATATGAAGATTCGAATACGAATAAATCATTCTTTACCAATTCGAATGAGAATTTAATGGTATTATTTTTGTGGGTCCATGAACTCCTGCTGTGTTCCAGCCACAAAAAAAAAAAGAAGTAAGATCTTTAATTTTTGGTTTTCAAAAAAGTTTCACACACATAAAAAATGTGTCAAAAGCTCGAAAACCAAACATATAGATAATTGTGTTATATTTATTATGATGCTTTTTCTGTCCTTCATAACGTAGCTGGTATATATGCACAAGTTATTTTGAATATTGCTGAATTCTATACATCTCCCTAGTTCAGAAGCATGTTCTTGAAACACTTAGCTACTTCTCTTATTAAGACGTACTTTCAAGAACGTATATTAAAACTAAGTATGTCTGTGCACTCAAAAGCTGGATTGCTTCCATCAGAATAATGAATGAGGAACAGGAATTACAAATATCACCGTAAAAATAAAAGGTATGCTGCAGTTCATGCAGAAGAGCTAAGCAATTACACTATAATTGAATCCGATCTATTTTTGCGGGACATGCGCCAGTGAAAACAATGGCAAAGAACATTATTATGTTCAGTAAAACTTTTTTGAGCATAATACCTACTTTAATTGTTGGCATATTTCTGTTTATTTTTTTAACTTCAATTTTTAAGCATTTGCTTAATTTTTCAAATTTATTTTCTTAACATCTATTTAATTATTTAAATATTATATTTTATTTTTGGAAATTGTTTGGTTTTCATTCCATGTTAGTTCCTGTTTGACAGTTCTAATTTTCTAAGGTGTTGCATATGGAATACGCGAGTCTATATTTTGGGTTCAACATGAAAGTAAAAATAAACTAGAATAATCAGCAGGGAACACATGCAAAATAATACTGTCAAATCACCTCAGAAATTAAGGGTTAAGAAAGTTTGAGATTAATTATGAATAGTTACGCATAGTTTATAGTGTAAGAGAGATATTGCTGAGGAAAAGTGACAAAAGAATGTCCTATAAGAGTCTTAGGAAAAATCTTTCTGGATCACCGAAGATGACACTTTTAAATTATATATTCAACCCCTTCTTGATATATTCAACCCCTTTTAATATGATCTATGATTTAAAAATTTCAAAGAGTAACGAGCTTCAAATGGCAAAGAAAATATTTGATCCGGTAGGAATTGTTTCCGCTTTTATAATAATCTTAAAATTATTAATGCAAGAAATATGGGAAAAGGGATTTGGCAAGGAAGATGAACTGCCATCTAAATTGAGGAAAACAATGGGAAATTTGGTGCAGTCAGATTTATTTATTGAAGGACATCTATAAAATTTTTTTTTCTTTCCCTTGGAGTCAACGAAAGTATTTTTTCCGAGGAAAACCATAGAGCGTTTTTTAGCGGTACATCAATCAATAGCTGTATTAACACTGGTTTCATAACGGTAAAATCCAGAATCACCCCACTCAAGCGATTAACGATATCAAAGATGAATTATTAGATGCTGTGATTGCTTAAAAATTTATAAAAATATCTGAAAAACACTTTTCAACTCTCTTTCGCTAAAGAATACTTGATCCAGTATTAGTTAGCGAAGGAGACTCAGTAATCTCTATGTTTCGAATTCGTAGAATAGCTACAAAATGGAAACAATTAAACACTAAGAGAATTTTAGAAATTCAATTTGCCCCAGATCCTGCTTATTGGCATCTTTGTCTTAGAAAGGATAATCCTGCAGTTATTGCAAAAACGCTTGTGTCCAATAAGTGTGGCTACAAAGTGCGAAATGGCTGAGACTGACGAATGAAGAGTAGCTAGATATTTTAATTGTGAGTTTTCTCCAGAAGTATCCTGTAAAAGATTAACTGAACAAGAAGAAGTTTCTCTCTTTGTTTGCAAATTGCAGTCTAAAGTGGCATTGTTGATGGATTTGAACAAATATAGTAGTTTGAAAAAATTATATTGTGTTACCAGATGTGTTCCCCGATTCCTCTCCAACACTGAAAATATAATTAAAACACTCGAAATCTGCGTGCCGAATGTATCTAAATACAATTTGTTCAGAAAGAAGTTCTTACCAAGAAACTGTCCTGTTTAATACATGGTCAACCGATCCCAAGAATTTTGTCGAATTTAGAATTAAATCTATTCCTTGACGAAGATAGAATAATTCACATAATTAGAAGACTCCAAAAATAAATGTTTACTTACTTGTAAAAGAATTACTGTAGTTTAATCTTCTAAGCATCCGTTTGTGAATTAGTTGGTGTATTAGATGCACATAGAAAAGGGTTTTACTGTGAATATCTGAAACCTTGGTGAGAATTTGGGAAACGTTTAGGTAGATAAAAGGAAGACAAACTGTCAAAAATAAACAACAAATGCACTTTTTGTAAATTGTTCATTGCATCGCCTGACTGTACACGGTATTGCTTTTTCACCAGTTTCACGAATGGAAGAGTTGCTTCATTTTTCTGTATTTGGTATAGATTTTGGTGGACTGCTTAAAGCAAAAGAACATTGATGAGAAAAATTACATCGTGTTATTCACTTGTGATATTACTTGACTTCTACATTTAAAGTTTGTCAGCAATCTGACCGAACAAACATTTCTTCCACCACTTGAACAATTCATCTCTTACTAAAATCTTTGTTCAAAAATTTTTATAGCAGCACAAGAAATTTCAAATGATTGGGGATTGAACTCAAAAACCTTTGGGCTTGAATGAGCAACCCGATAATGAAGGAATTATAGGTCTCCCACAAAATTCAGTGATGCTATATTTCAAAGAAAGCTGCATGATGATTAGACAAAAGACTTTGCAAAATTTACTTTACGCGACAAAATTTTAGGGAAAAAAAGACCAATTTGTTCAGAGTAAAACTTAAAAACTCCAATTATTAAAATAGAAAGTTTTTACTATACTTATCTCATGTTCGTTGGCGTATGTGTTTTTCGATAAATTACAGAGCCTATTCCTTTAACTCCAAAATATAAGCTTTTAGGGCGAAGAGTAAATAGCTTATCTCTTGCCAGGATTAATTTTGAATCTAATTTAATTAACGGAAAAGGCTAATTCAAAGGTTTAATTGCTTTGATGATTAATATTTTTGAATAATTAGAGAAAAGAATATTTTTAACGTTATCTGTTCATTGTGACAAACCTTCGGGGAAAATTATAGAAATCAAAATTGATGGTATTATATTAATTAATGATGATGAATTTCCTAGCCATTTTTGCATACAAGGGAAAGTTACATACGTTTCTCCGGGCGCAGATGGTAAGATAAGGTCTTATGAAATCAAATCATTAATACCTGAGCAGTTACTGTATAATCTAGAGATTGAGAACCGATTTATTTGCTTGTTATATATTTATTAATATAGATTTCGTTACAAGAGTCAAGATTTGTGTAGAGTGTGCCAAAGTAACTGAAATCTTTAAAAAAGTTAATATTTAGTAAATTAAGAATGAATAATTTGAATAAAATTTGTAAATTTCATTTTTTTTTAATATTGTGCTTAATATTATAATTATTGATAAATTAAGAATGAACCTCTTGGCCATTCAGGAGGCAGAATGTTGAAACTAGAGAGATAGAGGGCGCAGCACGTCATGCGACACTCTCCCTATATCAAAGTTCAAATATACTTCTGTTTTGCTCAGAAAATGTCCAAGGTATAATGTTAAGAAATTTAAATTACATTCTTTAATTATTATATTTCTGCCTATTTTTGAAGTAATATTGTAAAATAACTTAGTGTTGTCATCAAGTCTGATACTTGTGTCAAGTTTAAATTTGTTTTAATCAAGAAACGAATTATGAAAGCCGCCTGTCTGAAAGGTAAGCCAAATTTTCTTACTTCCGAATCAACGTATATCATTGTAGTTCAAACAAATACTTCTCTTAAAAATTAAGAATAAAAATGCTATAATCAATAAATAATGTTCATGATTCGAAACTGATTGTAACCTTTATTAGTTGCTAAATTTGTAATATGTGATGAATAAATATCTTATATTTCAAATTTTAAATGTATATTTAAAAACAGCTCTTAACATTTGAGCTTTTTAATTGAGCTTATTCATTACATATATGTTAAGAATAAAATTATTTGACTAAGCAAATAATTTATTATATTTCTCATCAGTGTTACAAAACACTTTAAATAGTTTCACTAAAATATTTCATGAAGAAAATAGTTCTTTACTGACCGAAAAAACATGAATAAAAAAATAGAAATTACTTGATCTATAAAATACATTTTAATATTTATTCATTCTTAAAATAACAATGTAACAAATAATACTTTAGATTACTCTACTTTACTAAAAAATTCATCTACTTTAAATTCAGGTTCCACTAATTTATTTTTAAAAAATGCATTAAAATTCGTGACCTAAAAACTAATCCATTATTTATAATTTTTCCCATGATGTATATACGTTACAGCTTTAGGCCTTAAGATTTTTACATGGTAGAAGATTAAGAAGATTCCAAGAATGCTGTATAATACAGTAATCACTGAAGCAGGAAGAACGAGTCTGAAATATGCAAATTCGTAAAAAAGACCGGCAGATTCTTCCGTTCTTTGGCTTTCTCACGGCTTCATTGTCCTTAGCTAACTCTAAAGAAAGTTTCATTCCTTGGAACTTTTTCTTACTCTCCAGTGAACATTTCCTTCTTTTTTTTATAACACTATTTCCATCACATCCCGCTTTCTAACTTCTTTTGAAAGTTGCGAGGGGGAAGGTCGGAACAAGATGTCGCAAGAAACTGCAGTTACTTGTGCAATGGAGCTTTAACGGGTTTTAAAACTTATTGCGGGAGCATTTGTTGGTGCAGCTCATAGGATACGAAATTTTCTTTTGTTGTGTGAATGAAATAATTCGAGGAGGGAATTTGAAGGCGCCACGTTGCATTTTCGAATCTGTTTCAAAACAAATTTCAAGAAGAATTTCTTAAAAAGTAAAATTTTTTTTATGAAAAACACTGTTATTTTTGTTTTTATTACAACAAGACATGACTGTTCTATTTTTATTTACTAGCAATAATTTTTTAAAAAATTGAAAAATAAATCAGTAATGTTTAAAAGGAGAAAGACGAAAAAAAGTTTTACTGATGTTAGATATAGGATAAGAGTTTAATAAAAAGATAATGAAAATAATAAATTGGTTCATAACACAATCTTCCCTCTTTTTCAAGAAAAAAAATATTTTGTAAGATCAGTTAAAAAAATGAGATTCTCGGAGATATTAGGAAGACGCCATGTTGCTTATTCGAATCTGCTTCAAAAGAAAACTCTCTAAGAAAATGAAGGGAAAGAAAAATAAATAAAGTAATAATAATGATAAATAATTTTTTTTGTTCTTATGTGACGAAATATTCTTGTCTTATTTTGAAATTATATATCTTAGTAATAATTCAAAATAAATTTATAAAATGAATTAGCAATAGACGAAAAAAGGTTTCAACAGTTGTTTGATACAGAATATGAGTTTAATAAATATAAAACTAAAATTGTTAAATTTTTCTTTTCTTGGCCTTCTCCTTTCAAAAGGATAAGTAAAGAACTATTCTGTAGAGAGATAAAAATATTATTTGAGATTAAAAATATTTATATTAATGAAATAATGACAGAGTTTTGATAAATATTAACAAAATTTAGAAGCTGATTTTAAATATTATTTAATGCGTAGGTGATTTTAGTTAAGTTACAATATTACATGCTCATTTCTTGTTACGTGATCTCTTTCTTCTATATTCAAATAATTTCTTAAAAAACATAAAGTGAGAAATATATTTTACATGCTTTGTAATTATAACATAAAAGTTATTTTCAGTGGTGTATTTTATTAATTATTTTAAATGCATAAGAAGTACTTCCTTTACCAAAAGCTATAACAGATGCAGAAATATGAAATTTTCAAATACTTTTATTCATGGTTAAGTTACAATACATTTAGTCAGAAATTGTTCTAAATCCTTGAAGTAATTGAAAGTAATTTCTTTTATATCATTTTAAAAATTTTCTTAAATAATTTTTATTCATAGTGATAATTTTTTTCATTAGACTTGAAGTTTAAGGATGGTAGGATCATTATAAATAAATGTAAGATTAAAGAATTAAACACGCATTTCTAAATAAATGTGATGTTTGTAAATATGAACTTATATAAGTTGAAGATAATTACTGAAAATTGACTAAAACATAAGTACTAAATACATTAATTAAAATACATTTTAACGTGAATTAAATTATCTTTATATCATAATTTTTAATTTTATTAAAGTATTACTAACTCTAAAAAAGATATATCCATGCGTATTAAAATAGGAAGAATTTATGCATCTTTTTAAATAAAATAAAGCTGCATAAGTTTTATGAATTCAGATTTATAAATAAGAAATTTATTCATATGAAGAAGATTATTTTGGTTCATCGTGTTGGATTGTTTTGTTATGTATAAAGAATGAAGATATGAATTCAAAAGTAATGCGAAATAAGTAGAAAGCAGGGGATTATTTGGATATTTAGTATAACTATTACATATATAGTTGAAAGTAAAGTTTCATATTATTTTTCCAAATGTTGTTATTTATTAGAAATTACATATATATGTGTTTAAAATTTATGATTTATTTATCATACTGTAGTAAAACAGTGAAGAACATCACATTTTTATATCTCAAGCAAAAAATCCAGGAAATTTTATATGTTCAAGCATCCTTTTGCTACATATTGCAAGATATTGTCCTCAAATTTATTTTAGTATTTCGAAAAGAATAATTCTTGTATATCCACAATATCTATATTTAGATATTATGCATCTGACTGATAATGATTTAGGTGATATAAAATGTGACAAATACTTGCTCCGTTCTTTATAAAGCAAAATATGTTTCTTATATCACAATTTCAACTTAATTAAAAATATTCAAAAAAATTTAAATGGTATTTTGTGCCAAAAGTATTTGCCGTCTCAATTTTTCGAGTGAAATAATTTTTTTTTGTTGTAAAAATAAAGATATTTATTAAAAAATAAAATACAAATTTAGTATTAAGACTCTTTATCTTCCTCTTTTAATTAGTACAGGTGTAACCGAATGCATTGCAGAGTCGAATAAGTACTGGAGTAAACATGTCGATTAAGATAATTGGTTAAATCGAATTTTAAGGAATTCGTCTCGTGAAGTAACATATGACGATTTTAAAAATTCCCGCAAGTATCGCGCTTTATAAAAATAATAGGAAATCATAATTGCGGCTGTTTCATATCAATAATTGTTTAAAAAAGCTTTTACCATACATAAAAATAATAGTGTATTTCAAATGACAAGCCATTCGTTTATTTTAATTAATAATGGGAAAAAATCTTTAAATTTAGCCCTAAAGGTAATACATGAAATTAAAATGCAGATGCATAAATGTTTTTTTATGCATACAATCTATAAGGTAAACTTTGACATACGAATCAGCCTTTATTCGACCATCATCAATTTTTTTCAAGCTTTTAGTCTGAAACAGATAATGGACTAATTAGGAAACCCTGCCAAGCTTAAACAGACCCCCTCGGAGGTGTTTTCCACTTCAGAGAACCCTCACTACTGAATGTCGCCTTGTGACAGAACAGTTTGCGTCACATTTATCAAGGTTCAACTAGGCAATTAGTGGATGGGAGAGCAAGAAGACAAAGAAAAAAGATAACAATAATTCCCAAAATTAATGATTTCTTAGTATTTGTCGGAGTTGGTACTTAGAAGAGATATTCTCTCAACTGGAATAAAACCTTTAATAGAGTGCCTGTGGTTTGATTATTTAAGAAAAGTTTTCAGGTAAAAAAAAAGTTATCATGCAATTAAGAAATATTTGCATTCAGTCGTTAATTATTTAAGCTTCATAAAAAATTAGCTATATTTTTTTCGGATGATAATTTATCTTGCGAAATGAAGGGTATTAAAGATGCTTCTGTCAGAAGCTTAAATGTTTTAGTTACATGTTTTGAAATGTGGAGAATGAAAACGGATTTAAATTGGGGAGTTTATGACTATAAAATATTTTTATATTTACAGAAATTTGTACCATTTCAGAATTGTAATATCAAAGGATGTTAAGCTTACATATTCATTTAATGATTGGATAAATTTTATCTTTTTGCATGAAACAAAATTAAAAGTAAAGTTGACAGTAAATATTTATATTTTTTTTCTAATTTCGACATTGTATGTTAACACTGCATAACTTTAGTAATGAAAGATATTGAAATTACAGGTTCATTTAGTGATTAGATAACCATAATTTTGTTTCATTTAAAACAAATTAACGAAATTTAATTATTGACTTAATTAATTATTGATTTAATTAAATTATAATATTTTCCTCACCAACAGGCTTGAAGTAAATTTTATTCGATGAACATAATATAAAGATAACATTTTAGTAAAGTACAATTTCAATTTAAATTTTTGCATTTATATTCATAATTATACAACAAATTTCTGTATGAGTTAGAGAACTAATTTTTATTCGAAAATGGCAACTAATTTAGCTTCTTTGAAAGCAAAATGCTTAATTAAACGAAAAAGATTCATATAACAAGTGAGTTCATTTCATCTCTTGCACATAAGAATTAACTTTTATAATTTAGTATATTGTGTATATTATGTAGCTTTCGACATCGTGTCACCTTCACCTTCAAAGAAAATTTTTAACATCACAATCACTTCTAAAGAAAAAAATTATATTATTTTGTAATCTAATAAAACGTATAGTTTTATTACAAACATTTTATTTATGTAACGTTTCCTAAAATTATAATTACTTCCTATCACTTAAATTCCTTCTATTAATACTTCTCCGCTTCCTATTTTTATACATGTATTTGGATCCTGCAGATTTTCAGATGATAAAATTCTTTATTTGTACATGATAAAATCAGGGAGCTTAAAATCTTAGATCCATTTTCTTTACAAACTGATGCCAGATTAATTAAATTTGGGGTTTGATTATATAGTTATCGTAATTATAGTTAATCAAGCATTTTTTACTTTCCATTTCGAATTCAGAGAAAAGCATAAAGTAGTTTAAGCTACCACCATAAACAGAAATGAAATAGGACTTTAATTTTAACGTTGAAGGATCTTTCCTGTTAAAATAATTGTTGAGTGACATATGCATATATGTAAGGTAGGTAAAGAAAGAATAAGTACAAAGTAGAATTTTGTTTAGTTTTAAATTTTATATATATATATATATATATATATATATATATATATATATATATATAACAAATTTTCTATGATATTGATATTGTTTTATTATTAAATAATTAATTAACTGAAGTCCTTGAATAGAAGATTTTAAACAATATAAATACTTTATTATTATATTAATAAATTTGTCTTGAGAAAATGGGAAATTATTAGTAATGAGGAGATTATTTGAAAGATTTAAAAAAAAGCTGCCATTAATTTCCAGGACGGATTTGCTATTAATTATGTAAACAAAGATCTTAATCATTATGTTATTATTTGAAAAATATCTACAATAATTAATAATCATCTTTAAAATAGTGACTTCTTTAGAGTAGTGAGCAATAATGAAGAAGAAATTTTAGAATTGTAACATTTTGTTTGAAAATTGGTGATAATATTAACATTGTTAAGAAATCTAACATTTTTTTATGGCAGAATTTCATAAGACACCTATAAAATTTTGAACAGTAACTAATGGTTCGAATGCATGTATAATTACTCTTGCTGATAAGTGATTACAAAAATATTGTACAAAACGTTATGGATAAGATAGAGAAAACTGCCCAAAGTAAAAATAGGGCTGTTAGAATAAAATATATTAAAAATAAACTGATTTATGCTACTTATAGATATGACTTTAAAGACTGCTTAAATTTAAATGGATGATCTTATTAAAGTTCTAAAAGATATTTATGAAAAAAATCTGTTTGTGTGTAATATTAATAAGTCGATTGAAATTGAAAAATTTAATTACGTAATTATGCTAGCTATAAAAGTTATATATTTTTTGACTATAAGATATTAAAATCTATTAAAGATATACCTCATGGGGGATCTGCAAATATTTGTTTAACTAATACTTATTTACATCTTATGAAGATAATTTTTTGATTAAAATAATTTTATGATGATTAGATATGTTGAAAAAAAACAACAACTTTGATACGACTTTAAGGAATACGTTATTCTCCTTATGAATTTTAATTTCTTGACAAATAAAAATATAGAATTTCACAGCAATATTCTCCTTAGCTATGTAGCATAAGCTTATCTCAAATTTTTGAGGTCTTGAAAACTCTACTTATTAGAGTAAACAAATTTTTTTCTATGAAACACTCTCAGTACTTTTAGGAGTTTCATACGGTTGTAGAATAATTTTTTTTCTAAAATATAAAACATAAAAAATAGAACATCACATAAAAAATACAAAAGTTTGAGAAAATATTTAAACATTCTGAGGGAAAAAAACCAGTAGAAAAATCCGTGGAAAGGAAGGCGTGATAAAATAAAAACCTCGACTTGATTACAGAAGACACAAACCCTTGAAAATCCATCCTGAAAGAACAATCTGGTTTCAGAACCCTTACTTTTTCGTAATTTATACTCTATACCGTTTCTTTGAAAAGTTTCTCACAGAATGAGGCAACAAAGGATAACGCTCCAGCGACCAAAGCTGAATTTGAAAGCACCGCACAAAAAGAAGTTCAATACCAATTCGTTTATTTAAGTGATTTATACGTTAGAAGTATCGTTTAAAATTGTTTTTTTTTGCTGCGTTTATTTGAAGAGTATGGGATCTTTGTGGTTTTTCTTTTGCCTCCGAAGTTCTTTTCTATTGGAAACTTCTGTCAAAAAGGATTACTTTGTTTAGGGTAACTTCTCGCAATTGAGTTTTTGAAATGAAGTGGAAAAACAGAGAAAACATTTTAAGAAGATAGAAACGAGTTCGATATAAACTTGAAGTACTTCAACTGTGTAAATATAAGTTTTGTGCTTTCTAAAGTCATCTTAATATCTTTCTCCAAGACTGGAGAATTGTATTGTATGAGAAAGTAAAAAGAGGTATCGCAAAACGAACGCAAATATTTATTTCAATCACTAAATTTAAAAGTTAGATGTATTTTCATACCTTTTACAATCAAGTTTTGCTGAAGAGGGTAATGATGCATTTTTATTTTTCCTTCTGTTACATAAAAATGTTCAAAGAAGTATATTTATCATGAGACACATTTATGAAAAATTTATTTAATTCTTATGTAGTGAAATGAATTCAAAATATTAAGAGTCTGAAATAAAATTGTTTTTAATTTGATATTGTAAAAGAAAACGTGTTAGATACATTTACATAAATACATTTTAGAGGAAATATATCTTTGTTTCATGAATTTTATGAATTGTAGATTTTACAATAATGGGAATAACCCAGCTAAATATCAAAATACTTTTCTTATAACAAACATATAACTTTATTTACAATTATATATGAAGATAAAAACACGAAATATCTAGTAAAAAGAAAATAAGTAAAATTTGTAAAACTTAAAATAATAAAAAAATAAGCAGCTTAATTATGATTAGAATAAAACAATTTGGGAATAAAAATTCTCACAGTTAAGTAAAGTCGGAGGTAAAATTAAAAATAAGGTTACGGTCATTCTTTCATGAATAAAATCCTTATATTGGTTTTCGAATTTCTCTATTAAAATAAGTAAAATATATTCATGAAAGAACTTTATAGAGAGGTTCATGCAGCTAACAGGTTACAGATTCAAGTAACTTAAATAAATGACGTACAATAATTCAACATAGAATTACATTTTATTTGAAATAAGAATAATGAAATAAATTTCATAATTGCAACTACTCTGGTTCAATCAATTGGAGTATTTTGATAAAAATTATGATAGAATTACATTTTGAAAATGTGATTGACATTATGACTACCAGAAATTAAAATGTAAAATCAAGCGCTGATAACAAATATTTCTCTTCTATAGTGAGTTTTATCTACATAATATTAATATTATAAATATTATTTATCTTGAATTCATTTTTTTTTAAAAAATTTACATTTATAGGTTTAGTATATCAATCATATATTATACAAATAGGTTTAAGGATTTATGACTTTTTAGAGGCTGAAAATCATATCGTACATTTTGAGAGGTACGTATTTTGTTGTTATATTCAAAGCATAGAAAATAGTTATCTTTGAAGTTGTAATATGTTTAGATATTTTTATTATCTATGCATCGTGTTGATCGATAACATTGAACTCTAGTCGAATATCAGTTATTACCAATCTTTGTTTTTTAATTTATTATGAATAAAACTTCTTTGGAAGAATCACGAGTTTCTTAATATGAAAGTAATTTCATTTAGCTGTTTGTTTTATCAATGTTGTGAAGTGTGTTCTCCCCCGGCACACATTTCAAAATAATAAATAAAAAAAAATATTTTTTTCTGAAAACGATACAAGTACATGAAATTTTCTATAATTTGGCTTATAAATATAAAATTAATGAAACTTATTAGTGTCATCAAAACAATAGTGTTTCAAAAACAAATTACGTAAGAGAAAAATGCAAAAAGTATTTAAATAAAACGTAACTTTTAATGCTTTTTGATAAAAATATGTTTTAGATTCGTAACTATTACGAAATTAAATGAAATAATTTTGCAAAAACCATTTCCTTCTTAGACTGCAATTAATTACACTCATGGAATATAAGATGTAGAACCTCGAAACAATAAATCAAATTCAGACGTTTAATGCTTTTCGTTCAAATCAGAACAAGAGTAATAATTAGTTATTCTCTTACGGATGTTGAGATCAAGATGAAATTGAATTACCATTAATTTATTCAATTTTAAGTGAGTTCTGTCACTAAAACGAATGATATCGCAGTTACGAAATATTGAATTAAAAATGATCTTAGGGAAAAGCATTTACCATAAGACAGAATTAATAGTGTTATTCGAAATTCGGATAATTAGTATCGCCAGAAAATGTAATACTTGGTTTAAATTATAAATCATTTATGTATTTAATTTATATTTCTAAATTTTGCTCCATTAATTCTTTTGTCATGGAAAAAGCAATTTAGTTTGAAGATACGACTGACTTTTCAAAATATCATTCATCAAAACATTTAACAATTAAAATGACAATATATATGTCTAGATTACTGTCTGTTTGTACAAATTATTAAGTATAGATTCAGTAATACTCAAGGTCAAAAAATGAGTCTAATAAATATACAGTTGTGCTTATTACAGAAGCAGTTTCGCTATTTCGTATAAAATGTCATGTGGATCATCATTAAATCAGTTTTAAAGCATAAATAATGAAATTCCTTATTTTTAAATACATTAATTTTATATCAGAATAACGAAAGTTATGTACTTAGAACATTTAGAATTAGCATTTTTAAACAGAAAAAATATTCAATTAAAATAAATCAAATTTTAAGTTGGTACTTAGAATTTATTTTTGAATACTTTCAAAAATTATCTCTTTTTGAAATTTTATGTAAATTTTTCATTCATCATTTCATTTTGGTATTCTTATTTTTTTAAAAGAGAAGAAATGTAACGAATAGAAATTTTTCTAACTTGAAAATATTTGAAAATAAGAAAAAAGAGATAAAAATTATACTTTTGTAAAGTAAACCGGTTTAAAAAACTGACAATAGTTAGTTTCTTCTACAGAATAGGAATGTACTTACTTAATTTTAATTTTCTTACAATTTATAATAATACTTATTCTGAAATCTTTGTTTAAACATTTTGAAAGCTTGAAGTTGATTATCAATCAATAACACAGTCGTTAAAAAAGTTGAATGGAGAATCCCTAATAACTGTCGCTGTTATCAATGCAATTACAAAATTAGTTTTGTTAGTGTTACATTAAGAGGTCAATGCATTGATTAACTAATTAAGTAAACATAGTTAATTAATTTCTGAAGAAGAGTTTTCTTCAAGTCGATGTCAAGTTTTTGAATACATGATTTCCCATCAAAGAAATAAGCTTCAGTTTCAAAATTAGCAAAATTCTCTAGTACGTTTCTGAGTTTCAAAATTTTAAAAATGTGTCATTTAACGTGTCTTAAACATTTTAATGAAAACAAATTAAAGTTTTGCTTTCGATTAAATATATTCAAACTACACATAAACTCTTATCTTTTATAAATCAATATACTTTAATGTATATTAAAAAAAATTTATATTTATTCTAAAATTCTTTGTTGGAAATTCCGATTTATTATTTTTTTCTTAAAATAAACGTTAATAGTAATATGCATTATATTTTTAAATAAAATCATTTGCTATTAAAAAAGAATTTTTTGAATCTGTGTTTAATAAGAAAAAAGTTATGTAAAACTGTAAATTGGTACTTGTGTGTATGTAGAATTTTGTTTTGTTGTACTATTGTGATGTAATTAAGAGAGAAAAGATTGCAGAGCTTAAAATATATAAAAAGGTTTTCTAAACTATTTTCGTACAAGAGAGAATGAAAGGATTATATAAAAATAAGAATTCCTGTAACATCATGGGCGTTTGAAATGTTTTACAACTAATGTTTTCAAGCTTGGATTGAAATATATTTTACATTAGTAATCATGACAAATTTGATGGTCAATTTAAATTTAAAGTTTTCTAAATTTAATTCTGAAGGAAAATACATTAACAAATGAATCCCATTATAATCTGCTTCCATCTTATTAAAATCTCTTATTTTATTACTAGTTTGAAATTTCGAAGGAAAGAGTGAAAATAGAAGCTTATTCTTTCCCCCTTATACTTTAATGATGCTGTTCATCTTTCTATGATTTATCGTTCTAAGATAATTTTTTCAATTACTTTTAAGAATTTTATACAGATGTTAAGGTAAAGTGCTCACAGTTTGAAAGCTTGAACTTAAGAATCATATAACTTGAAAACATTGGACATAATAGATTCACATAATCTTTATTTCCCCCTTTCCTTTCCTTTATTGTTTCAATCTGAGCTACATAAAAATCATAAAGAATATAGTGTGTCATTGTCATATATATACGTCTTGTAATAATAATTGGATGATAATCGTCGGTACTATCGGTGAGCCCATTTTCTAGTTGTCCGTACTACTTCGAAAATTGCTGGCTGCGATATTGCATGCCAGTCATAAACAACGACAATTTCACGATGAATTTCCACGCAATTGAAGCATTTAGCCCATAAAAAGCGTACAATTCCTCTTACTTCCAATTTATAGAACAGATGCAGCTGACGTGGCATTATGAATTGCTCTCCGAACACATTCACTGGAAAAAATACCATTAATTGTTTTTCATTCCAAAACTTTTATATCTATTCTTCAACACTGCAAACATTCTAAGATGTATTTCCCATTCTCTCATTTAAAAGTAAAAAGTTATTCTTATTTCTTAATGCAAATTTCAAATTATCTTTTAATTTATGCGATCACGCACTCTTAAAAATTTGCTGAACGCACAGTTCTCATGGTTGAAGACCTGCTGAGATAATCCCTACTAGGTTGTTGGATGCCATGTAAATACCTCAAAATCCCTACACCTATATCAAGTGATCTACTACATGCAAAAGGAAAAATCCGCCTTTGTAAAGAATAGTAAGGAAACAAATCTCTCTTTTCCGCTTCTACAGTAATGGTCGAACCCACGCTGCTCGTCCCCTTGAAATGTGTACTCTATTACTCATGAAATCTGACGGCATTCGTCATCTGTACGTAAAATTACTTCTCGCTCATCAAAAGGAATAAATAGACTTATTTGCAATATATATATATATATATATCTTAATCCCATAGGTATACGAGGGGTATCCCCAAACCAGTTATTTTTGTTGGAAGTTATATACTTGAATTTTCATTTTTTTACAAAACATCATTTTAACCTTCTTTGTACTCTCCATTTCACTTAATATTATTGTCCAAAAGGGAATTCTATATTGTAGGAAGCATTTTTGATACTCATTTGCAGTGATGTGTGACAGGTCGTTCCTCATGTTGTTTTTTTTTATCAGGTTTATATGGTCAAAAAGGTGTCCTTTAATACTCTTCATCATGAGCGGATGGTTGGTTTTATTAATGTGACACTAGAAACATCACGAGCGCTATTGGCGAAGGACCTCCTAATTTTAAACCTCGGTCAAGTGACGAGGGAAACAACTGATCTGTCAATCTCTTGTCCTAACTTCCACATCATTCCAAAGAGAGCACTTTGAGCCTCGACAGATTTAAAGTGCATCATCTCCGGCTACACTGAGGGTCTTTAGTGGCATCAAGGCTCGAACCCAAACGAAAACTGCCCGTTGCAAATCCGCGATCATATCTTCATGAGCGGAATTAAGACAAAGAAGGGAAGGGAGTCATGTCATTTTTGGCCAAAAATTAACGTTGAGATAGATCTTATTGCTATAAGGTTTACAAAAGTTGAGTTTGAAATATGGCAGCAACCCTTCTAATTTACAGTGTCTGTTAAAATTTACTTAACCGAGCCTCAAGGTAACCCAGTTAACTGTTCAATGGTCCGACGATGGTTTTCGAGCACATTTTTCGACCGATTTTACTCAGCATTTTCGTCAAGAAGATTCAGTTGAAAAATATTTCTTTGGGTTGTTGATGGACATCCAGAATGAAGTTTGTTATCATTGGAATTATCACCTCGAGTTTTTTCAAAAGCGTCATCTTCTATAGCTGTATTCAACATCACAACATTTTCTGCTGAGTTTTCCCTAAGAACGAAGACATTTCAGAATAGAATGTTGTTCCTCCATCTTAAAAAAAACTAGGAAAGAGAAAAACAGGCAAAAATGCACTACAGGCGTACAAAATCTTCTCGGGTAACGCCAAAGGCAATACTGAGCTCACAAAGAATTGTGTGACTTACCCCTAGCGGAAAAATATGTACTACGCAAGCTCCGTCCAGAACTGCGTTATTCTGAGAACTTTTGGGTACCTCAATTTTCTCATTTTATAAAATTACTTCATATTTTTACTTCCGAGTATGTCTGAGAATAATGCTTTTTTTCTGTCATTTAAGATAAAGCAAATCTGTAAATTTTATGACAGCAGTAGTGTGGATGTTATATATATATATATATATATATATATATATATATATATATATATATAATATAATTGAGAAATTTCACTCAAGTTATTTTCTTAAACTTATTCTTACATCATTCTTATTTCTTTGCTATGAACGTCATGATATTGTCTTTACTCAGCAATGTATTCTTTCAAATTTAGCATCAATACCCCGGAGGAATGTCTCGGAATATTATTTTTCAGATCTACATAAATCACCTTCATCTTCTAGCTCGAGGACGATAAAGAGTTAAGTAAGCATTGATAAAAAGTATCTTCATGTAGAAAATGACAAAAGAGAAGCTTTCTTTTTAAAAATGATCCTATTTAAGAGGTCTTTGGAGGAATAAATTATCCTCTTACCTTAACAAAAGCCACACTTCGAGTGTAAAAGTTTCAAACGCTCCTAAATTTCATTCATTCGTGATAGGGACAAAAGGTTTTATCACGATAAATTTTTTTATGAAACCTACTTAGAATATTACACCTGCTTTTTATAAGTCATTCTTATCTAGCATAGATTTTATGATTAGCTTAAAGACGTTGTTGAAAATTGTTAATTATTTTAAGCCAAAGACAAACGATACACAAATGAGCTCATTTCTTAAAATATTTTCAAGCGAATAAATAATATTAGTTGAAGCTTCTAAAGTAAAGAAATTTGAATTATACTGATTTATTTTTAAGTAAACTAAATTTTTATTGAAGCAATATAATTTAATTTCATTCTGTTTTTTTTATGTAAAAAAGGAGATGTGTGAAGGCATTTGGAATTAATATGCAAAATTATTTCCCCTTACTAATAAATAGTACCTAGGTGTGTACCAATAACTAATATTGGGTAAAACTTATAAACATAACTCCTTGGTATTAACTGTATTAAGAACCCCACAATAACCTTCTCCTAATGGATAATAAATAAAGGATACCTAGGCGTACATAATTATCAATAGCTTTGATAGTTATGTATGATTTTATCTAGTATGATATATACTCTTCTAGCTATAAAAATACCAGTTACCCTACTAGTACCTATATAACAGGTCAATTAAAAAGTCCCCGGCCTGACACATAGATGACGCTAGATTTAACTAGAATTAAATCCATATGTTTTTTAGTTAGCCCTAACCCTCAAAAGAGGCGTGTATAAATTTGACAGCTGTCGGATCATTAGTTTGTGAATTATAGCATTTTGAGTGAAGCAACTTTTGTTATTGTGAAAAAAATGGATAAAAAGGAATTTCGCGTGTTGATAAAATATTGCTTTTTGAAGGGAAAAAATACAGTTGAAGCAAAAACTTGGCTTGATGCCGAGTTTCCGGACACTACCCCAGGAAAATCAACCATCAAGGATTGGTATGCTAAGTTTAGACGTGGTGAAATGAGCACCGAAGACGGTGGACGCTCAAAAGAGGTTGTTACCGACGAAAACATTAAAAAAAATCCACAAAATGATTTTGAATGACCGTAAATTGAAATTGACTCTCTAAAGATATCAACTTAACGTGTACATCATATTCGCGAATATTTGGGTATGAAAAAGCTCTGTGCAAAGTGGGTGCCGCGCGAGCTCACTTTTGACCCAAAACAACGACGAGTTGATGATTCGGAGCAGTGTTTGAAGATGATCAAGCGTAATAAACCCGAGTTTTTGCGTCGATATGTGACAATGGATGAAACATGGCTCCATCATTTCACTCCGAAGTCCAATCGACAGTCATCCGAGTGGACTGCACAGGACGAACCCGCTCCAAAGCGTGGGAAAACGCAACAGTCGGCTGGCAAGGTTATGGCGTCTGTATTTTGGGATGCGCATAGAATAATTTTCATTGACTACCTTGAAAAAGGAAGGACCATCAACAGCGACTATTACATAGCGTTATTGGATCGTTTGAAGGACGAAATCGCCGAAAAACGGCCGCATTTGAAGAAAAAAGAAAAGGCTGCTGCACCAAGACAATACACCGTGTCACAAGTCAGTGAAAACGATGGCAAAAATCCTTGAATTGGGCTTCGAATTGCTTCCTCATGCACCGTATTCTCCAGATCTGGCCCCCAGCGACTATTTCCTGTTCTCAGATCTCAAAAGAATGCTCGCTGGGAAGAAATTTTCGTCGAATGAAGAGGTGATCGCCGAAACTGAGGGCTGTTTTGAAGCAAAGGACAAATCGTACTACAAAAATGGTATCGAAAAGTTGGAGGGTCGCTATAATCAGTGTATCACCCTTGAAGGGAATTATGTTGAATGAAAAAAAACTAATTTTGCCAAAAAAATGAGTTTTACTATGGTAGGCCGGGGACTTTTCAATTGACCTGTTACACTATTGTATCCAATATTTAAATGTTTTAACTATTATTAGTACCTAAATATATTTGTATGTACTCTTTAGTATCTAATAAATAGAAGTGTTTTTTATATGCTGATGTATAATAATATTTATTTCTGAAAGAATGCATGTCTGTATCTATATCACAATCAGATGTATACAGTATCTGGTATACACATGAATACTCACACGTAAATGTATATTGATTTAGATAACCCTTAGGAATCTAAATATATTCTATTGCTTAGTATTTTATCACTGTATTAGTACAAAGTATCTTACGAGTATCTTCATTAAGTACGAGTATTTAATGCCTTAAGATATTCGAGAGTTGGTACAAAAATGTATCCATAGAAAATGGATTAGCCCACTGTAATATTATCCATTGAACAATTTTCATTTTCTAATAAAAAGTTTCTAAGTATCTCAAAAAATAAATATATAAGCAAAAAAAATAAATTAAAAACATGTTAAATCGTTTCTGGTTGGTAAGATCATCTTTGGATCTGATTCACATGAAGCAACCTATTGTTTTGAGTGTTGCCTAGTATGTTACTTGATTATGAACACATGTTTCATCGATGGGGACAACTCGACAAAAATGGCTGACAAATCAAAGTGAATTCTTGAATTAGTATCAATTTGTTTTAGTGCCATTTAACAAATGACAATACAACAATAGCAACACCAACTCGGATTAGAAATGCCATCTGTGACCAAAATCTGATGCTTTCAAAGCACCCTCATATGTTAGTGCATAGAGAAACGATGCAAATTTTTATTGTCAAGCCTGTCATGGGTACTTTGAATACACTTAAGCTTTTTTAAGCAAAACCTTTTATTTTATAATAATAATCCTTTCGCAGAGTATCTTACTGAACGTCAAAATGAGAATCAATTTTAAATGTTAATTTATAAAAGGTAGTTGTATGAAATACTATTCTACAAA
Source organism: Nephila pilipes (assembly GCA_019974015.1). NCBI lineage: Eukaryota > Metazoa > Arthropoda > Arachnida > Araneae > Nephilidae > Nephila > Nephila pilipes. Next base: position 43,970 of record BMAW01129242.1, on the reverse strand, counting down.
TTTATATAAATTAGTAATATTAAAAGTAAAATTTAAGAGTTGATTTAATACACAAATGTCATATATATCTATATTTTCCATATTTTTTTGTATTTAATATTTTTAATTTTTTTTTTTTTTTTTTTTTAAAAATTTTTATATTATAATTTAAAAAAAAAAAAAAAAAACTCATATCATTATAATATTTGTATTGATGTATTTCTTTGAAATATGAATGTTAGAATTTTCTTTGCAATTACTTGTTTACATACCGATAATAGATTCCATTCAAAAAATATATTTAACTTTTACTACTGTTTCATTGGAAGGTTATATAAAAATGCACTTCTCTCAAACCAAAAACCGATCAATCTACTTTTAACCTGAATTTTGACTAACTCATAAATTTTTACTACTACTAAAATTAAATGGCAATCGAGCGCCAGCGAGATTGCCGCTTCTGCTCAGTGTATCGTATGGTAAAAATTTATCAAGAACAATTAGAGATTTAAGAATTTGAATTTAAGAAATAAGAGTTAAAAAAGAAAAAAAAAAAAAAAAAAGGAGAGGGTAAGTAAATTAGAAATTAAGATAGTTGAGTCTAAGCTATGGGGGCTTAGTATAAATGTTTACAGTAAATCTGCAACCATTTCCACAACCTCCAAAGCTGTGTGTGTAGGGGATAAGTGATGCTTTATCGGCAATCAGCGAACTTTTGTCAGGCAAAGATTTAACACTTATTGATAAAATGAATATACGGCGGTTTGAGAGGTCGAGACCATTTCGTAGTTTTGTAGGCGAAATTGTGTTTTAGGTTTACTTATGTAAATATTGTTTGTGCTCTGATCAAGAGATTTTGGTGATTTTCAATAGTTAGAAAGATATTTCGAGAAAGTTTAGTGATGAAATTCTCAATTTTTTCTATTTTCAGGTCATTGTGGATGACAGAGTTCCTGATGTACCATGGAGCGTTTATCATAATTCGAAGAATTTTGTTTTGTAGGGTTTGAATATGTTTCAGATGGGTCGGGGTAGCAGCCTCCCAGCCAGGGGAGGCGTAGGTGATAACTGGGCGCAAAATATGCTTGTAGAGTTAAACTTTTTTTTGAGAGAAAGTGATGAGTGTCGTCCAATTAAAGAGATGCAGAGATGCATTTTATTCCAGAATTTATCTTTTAGATGTTCAATATGTTTGGAGTAAGTTAATTTTTGATCAAGGTGATGACCCAGATATTTGACCACCAATATCTAATTGAGTTCTTCGTCGAAGAGATTAAGGTTGTGTGGTTTTTTTTGTCTGCCTTTGTGAAACAGTATTGCCTGTGATTTTTCGACACTTATTGCTATTATCCAGTGAGTAAGCCATTCCTCGAGGGTGTGTAGGTAATTTTGCATAGTTTTTAGTGTTAGTTTGATGTTGTAGCCCTGGGCTAACACCGCAGAATCACCTGTAAAAAGGCATGTGCTAACACTGGGGGGGGGGGAGTCATGCGTGTACAAATTGTACAAATGAGGCGAGAGGACCCCTCCTCTCATTAGTTTTTAATAGTAATCAGTTCTATTGCCAAAAGCTGAAAACAAAATATGCAATATCTGTTTGACTAAAAGATTTCAATAAAATATAATTATGATACCTAAATTTTTAATTTGTTTGAAATTTGTCTAAAAATTTGGAATTATAAGCACATGATGATGATCATTATTTACCTTTATCCTCATTATTCCCCTTTATCCCCACCAATGGTTTGATTTGATCAATACGTTTTCTGCACCTTTCATTCAATAAGAGGTCCTGGATTTCTAGACACTGTAACCAACTTTTTATAACGTATATAAGGGATAATTAAAGCATGTATTTAAGGAATCTATACCGAGTTCTTTGGACTTATTTTGATATAATAGAATTTCCGCTACTAAATTTCTGTAATAATGGCATTTAAAATTCCGTAGTAATATGTGAACTGTGTGTGTCGAGGTTTCAGATTAGAATCTATCAATATTATTTTATGATTATTTACATATTATATAATACATAAGATGTGTTGAAATTTTTGCTTCAGTATTCTTGCCTGCTTTCACCAGTTATGAACTTAATTTTTAAAAATGTAACATAATAATTAAAATTCAAACAAAAATCTTTTAAAAACTTTTTATTGGAGATTAAAGTAAAATTCATATAAAAATTAAGTATTTTACTGTACCTTTGTTTATGTATTTTTAAACATTCAAGAAACGTGACTGAATATAGTATTAAATTACCTTAGTGTTTTCAAGCAATTTTGAAACTATTAGGTTTGTCTTCAGACCTTCAAATCATTTATTAGTTTGACTTTATTCTTAGCATGATTTTGATACTTCAATAAGTTATCCTTACCTTGCAGTTCTTAGATTTCTTTATTTATTCTTTCCATTCGATATAAAATCTTTTCATAACATTAAGCATTCAGAACATTTTCTATATTAGCTCCTACGCTTCCTCTTGAAAACATATATCAAAAGAAATCAACATTTGAATGCTTTGCAATAACGCGTTTAATAAAAGTGATTGTAATAGAACAACACAAGAAAATGGTGAAATATCTTTGAACAAATTTGTAACTAAATTATCGGAAAAAATGTCCTAATTTAGTGGGAATGACTCATTGTCTATTTTGTTTCGATATTTCTGTAGCGAATCGCTTTTCTCTAAATTTAATTTGGCAAACTAAAGTATTATCAGTTCAGTATACCTTAAAGTATTTTGTTTTAGATTTTGCGAGTTAGTTGTTAATTTTTTTTAATAGATTTATTTATTCTTGCTAATTTTTGTGGATTTGTAGATTCAATCGTTGTATTTGATATATTGATAGATATTTGATATTTTTAATACGTATTTAACGGATCCAAAGGTGCTCAGTGCAACATTGTATGTTTCAATATTTCAAAATATTTTGAGTTTCAGCATTTTTAAATGATATTAAGTACTTCAGTAATTATTTAAGTAGAGTTTCAAATTAATATTATTCTTAAAAATCAAATATTTGGAAAACTTAAGAATATTTCATATAAGTCTTTTCGTATAAAAAAAAATATTTGGTAAATTTGAAATAATTGTTTACTGAACAAAGAACACAAAAAAGTTGACTTTGATGTTATTAAAGTGTTTCATTGTATTAACTAAATTATTTTTAATAAAAAGCTATCTAGGAATAATAAATGAAAGTATAACTCTTAACAGACAGCAAAAAGAAATAAACGGCGAGAAAAGTCTAATTTATTCAAATCTAAATTGCGACTGTTTGTAGGTACCCCAAAAATTGTTAAAACTCTTTTGCGATATTTTCCTTCAAATCCCACTGTTGATTCCAAAGAATCTTACCACACTTCTCTTGGGTATTTTATAGTTAAGTTAAAATACAATTTGTCGTTGTGTTCTTGTTGTACCAGTTTCTAATTTGTTTTAATGCTGTTTTCTTATTTTTAGGAGATCGATAGAGATTTCTTCTCTTGGGAAGTAAATGTCTAAAAAACTGTAAAATAATACCAAGTTTGAAGGGAAAAGGATAATTATTTTGGGAGATAATTAAAATTGTTAAAAATAGCCTCAGTACGATTAAAAGAATTATTGAAAATACTCCTGCCTTAAGTAGATTATAAAATGTTGTAGGAAGACCGAAAATCCTCATACAGAAATTAAACTCATGACAAAGAAAGGGTAAGTACAGCTTCAAGTACTGGCAGAATTCCTCGAGATGAGACACAAGCATTACGAGAAGCAGTGAACCCAAGTAGGAGGATAATATAAGAGCTCTTTACCTACACTTCTTATTTGGAAGTACACACCGTAAAAAATTGTTTATATATAAAGCAAATCAGCATAGGAATCTTCAAAAATATCAAGATAAGGATTTAAACTTTTAGAAAAACAAGTTATTTTGCAATGGTCAAATTTAAAACGTTTGGCAAACAAAGAAACAGCTAAAATATGTTGATCAAAGGAAAGAGAAAGCTATGATATAGATGTTAATTTAAGTAAGATTAAATATACTTGTAGTATGGCTACTGTATGTGGTTGCACGGGATCAAAAGATATAGGAAGTTTAGTTTTCATTCGCTGAACAATGAATACAATGTTCTTATTTAATCATTTTGAGAGAAAATGCTACCTCAAAGATGCTACCTCATCGAATATCAGTATGGAATATAGAAATTACTCCGAACATTTTAGACTGCATTGTTCATCGCTGTCCCCAAAGCTAAACTCTATTTAATATGTATTGAATCATCTCAGTGATTGAGAATTATTTGAAACAAAAGGAATTAAATAAAGCTTAACGGAAGTATATAAACAAAATGTTTCTGACTAACAAAATTCTTGTGCAATTTATACTTAAATAATTAGAGAAGCTTTCAAACTTAAAGAAAACTATTTGAAATCGCAACTGCTGATAGAAATTTTTTAAAGTTAATTTTTAATACATGTTTTCTTTGTTGACTTTCTTTTGAGATGGGTAAAAATCTAGGTATCTGTGGTTTGAATGAATTCTTCCTTGTATTTTTATTTGGTTAACATTTGTAAGAATTTAAACTCATCAAATTATTAATAACTCTTATATTATTTTATAGTATAATAAGTCAATATTAAGTTTGTAATAAAAATTTTAATGTATAAAAACACGAGGTTTGATTGAAAAAGAACGTCTCCATGCCCATAACTGTTATATTTTCTGCTCGATTTTTAATTTTCTGTAGTATTTAAAAGCTGTGTGAAACATCTTTATGTAATACATTTGTTTTTCTTACCCAAATATTGTTGGTATGTAGAGAACCTAAGAAGGGAGAAACCCTTAAGGAGAAACAGCAGCTAGACGTCATTACACCGGATCTTGCAACTTTCAATCTTTTCCCAAAGAGGAAAGAGCACCTGTGTGTGAAAAAGCTGTGTCGACAACAACAATAGAAATCTTTTCTATTTTGTTTCCCCGACTAAGAATTGTGTATGTATTGATAAGGATCATACTTATATTGATCCTGCATTTCTAAAACATTTCTTTTGTTTCTGTACTAAAAGTATTATTTACTCTCTTTGAAGCGGGAACTTCCAGTTTTTTTTTTAGTTTCATATTATTCCTCATCATCTTTTCTAAAAACCTTAATGTAATTTCTAGTCTAAAAATGATATTTTGCAAATACATATTGTATCAAATCAAAACAATTTCATATAGCCTTTTAAATGCTTTTACTTTCCCAGGAAATTTTAATATCTGTTATCAGACTTAAATTACATAAATTACGAATATTTTTACTGAAACTAAATCATTAATTAGAGGATAAATTTCATGGGAAAAATGATATTTGTAATTCAAAAATAAATAAATAATTTGTTATTAATTTCTTTTGTTAAGAGAAGAGAAGACACGGACAGTGAGTAAGATATTTATTTCAATACCCAATAAACTGTTACAAAATGCTTGTGTGTTCACTGTTCTTCTAAGTTTAGTATTTCAAAAATCAGGTTTATGAATATTGACCTGATTCATTTCGTAAGTTAAGCACTAATTGTCCGTACTTAACAGACGATTGTTTTCTAAAAAAGTAATGATATAAATTTCTTTTAATTATTTTTGATTTTTAAAATGTTAGGTTGTTTGGCATGGTGCATGCACTAGTACTAAATTTACAATGCCGATAACTTATATTTAATATCAATTGTTGAATTGAAATTCCAATAGAGACTTGATAACAGAGAAGTACTTTGTTTTATTCGCTTTTTTACTTCTATAACTTATTCAAATGAAATATTAGATAAATGAGCTTTTTTTTTCAAATAATTGAAGAATACGGGTGAAAAGATATCAGAAAAGCAAATGAATGAAGTTAAAAGATAACTTAGATCTTCATATATTTGATAACTCAAAATAACTTGAAACGAGAGAGAGAGAGAGAGAGAGAGAGAAAGCGTCACCCCACGTTCGTTATTTAAATTCATCTATTCCATCTCTAATAAATGTTCCTTAAATTAAAGTGCAGTTCAACATCAAATGAATACACGAATAAAGCTGCAACTGTATATTTAATTAAACAATAAGCATTCACTACATAAACTATGCCTATTTGATAATGTACTCAAAATAAATTTTCGAGGTTTTATTTAACTGATCATTATTACAGGTGGAACCGAGACAGGATCGAATCAGTCTCATCAGTAGTAAAATGTCTCGTTTATTGCTAATCTTACTCCGGTCTTCGATCAGTCTCCTATTTTCCCTTCTCCTCTCTTCTCATATCTTTTTCACTACACCCCAATTTATATATGAACTTGCTTTGCATCATTGGAAGTTGAGTTGTTTGAATGAAATGGCATTCAGAAAATGTCCATGAGGACAATTGAAGGCAAGTAAGCTCCATATCGTCACAAAATTAATTGATAAATCAAAACTGTTTTTAATCATTTTGACAAAATATGAAAATAAATTTTCTTAAGTGGTATTATAAATTTAATGTAAATATAACTCTTATATAGAATATATCCATAAAACGACATCAGTTGCACAGCTCTTCAGAAGGCACACTATGATTAATTTTTGAATTAAAACGTCATAACTGTGCTATTTTTAATCCAAATAATACAATTATCTTATTCGAAAGTAAGAAAAAAGACATTTTCTTTTACAAAACTAAAGTAATAGGTTGAACAGGTCTGGATTCTACTTCCATGAGAGATACTTTCTTGTTTATGATGAAAAAAAAAGATTCGACCTTAAGTCATTAAGAACTTTCAACGTCTTAATTAAAAATTAAATTTACTTTGAGATGCCATCAACAAAAGTTCGTAATTGTGGATTGTCAGTTAGTAATCTGGACACAGGAAGGTTAGATTGGATACAAGATTACATTTGTCTATTTTGTATTACAGGAAATATCTGTTTCAAGAGTGAAAACAGTGTATTATCAACTCGGGGTTAAACAACTATATTTTGTGTGTGTTTGTCATATTTATTTAGATAAATTCAGTTGTAAGTTTATTTTATAGAAAAGACGAAATATTTCAGAAAGAATAAAATATAAATTGTTCCTTATAAGAATTATATATGTATTGATTTTGATATATATATATATATAATAGGTTCTACTTACAATACTTTTTTTTTAATTTTAATACCTGTAGTATGGTTTAATTATAATTTTATTTCACAAATTATTTTTACCCTTATATATGAATTAACTCAAACTGTTTGTGTTGAGAAATAAAAAAAAATATTATGCAAATATGAAGTGACAAGTATGGTGTATTTACTGTAAAATAATTTTCTTGAAATTAATTCAATTATTTGCAATAATTTTGAAGTTAATTAGATAAAATAATAAATGTCCCGAACATTTTTTAAAAAAATTATAGTACATGTTTTGTAAATTTATACTTGAGCTTACTTTTAGTTTATTTTTTCTTCATTAATGTACTGTAATTATCATTAAGCAAACACAATTTAATATTAAAAATATTTTATTGATTAATATTAGTAAATTCTGTGTTTTAGGATTAATGAGGGATGTTTTCGGGGGTGGGGGAGGCTGCCTGATTAATATATTTTTAGATAACATAAAACAAAACTCTAATTTTTTTTTTATATATAAATGAATATTTCGTATTATCATTACAGTTAAAGAAATTAATTTTAATGATAATTAGAAATAAATTACTTAACCCAATTTAATTTAAGAATTTACACGTATGTTTATGATATAGTTTTTGCACCTAAACAGTACTATTTTTTACAATTTGTTCGTTAAGAGTTCTTTCTTTGTTAGAAATACTTTATAAATGCAAACTTCTATATTTTAGAATATAATAAAAAAAAGTGCAATAAAGAAATAAAATTTTTCATACCTATCATTCTTATACCGAAAACAGAAATGTTTTAAGTTAAAAAGAAGCTATGTTTAAGTATTCGAAATTTTTTCTTTACTTTTGGAAAGCTTAAGGTGTAATGATAAATTGTTTATCTATAATCTGTTTGAAGCAGAGATTCAGAATGACTTTATTAAATCAACCCGAAAATTCTCAAATTAATAATTCTTATTTTAAGACAATGTGAATTTTTTATTAACATAACAACAACAAAAAAGGGTTTTGAAGGGGTGGTATGAATAAAAATTGCTAAATGTAGCGAATGTTAGAGAAAACTCTTCAGCAAAAGAGATTAAAATAAACGCAAAAAAGTAATTCGGTATATTTATAACAATGAATATTAGAATAAAGAATAATAATACCTTTATATTTTATCCAAATTTTTAGAATCAAGAAATATTGAAATGCTAATAAGCTAATTAATAGTAGCTAGCGCTTTTATAAAAAGTAAATAAATAATCAAGAACACGCAACGCATAATCTTTATTTTGTAATTAAATTGAAAGTAATTACATCAATATAAGAAAAATATTCATTAAGAACAATAACATTAAAGGCAAAAAAGTTTTATTAATAACTTCTTTCTGGAAGAAAAATACGTAAGGCTAAAAAGAAAAGAAAGTAATGTATATTTCCTTTTGTGTAAAAAATAAAATTATATATGGAATGTTTTTACTTTATTATACCATCGGTAACACACTGAGTCAATTTGTGAGCTGAAATGGAAGAAAAAACAAAAATGGGGGAAAATAATTCAGTAGTGAAAAATTGTATTTACTCCTCAGTTAAATGGAATATATGTCACTTATTATAAATTAATCAGTTGAACTATCTTTTTTTAAATTGCCTCATATTTGTTGGGTTTTTGTACCAGATAGATGATAAATAAATTTTATATTTGAATATTAGAATTGCCCCTAAACAGTATTTGGATTGTAAGACTCCTTTAAAAAGTTTATATACCTATAGTTAATTAATAATCAAATAACATACATGTTTTTCACGTTTTTTAATCAAAATAGCTATTAATATGAACATATAAAGTGATTAAAAGGAGTTTTATAAATTCATTAGCAATTGTATTTTAGTTAAAAAGGAATTTATAATTAGTTTGAGTCTCCTCCTTTCTTTAGGTGATTCTGAAAAATATTTGTTTTTTTATAGTAATATTCCATCAAGCCGTTTCTAGTATATTTCTTTACTTTTGTTATTTTTTAAGATACTTGTAATATTTGTTAATGAAACGTACCACTTTTATGCTCAACATTAAATTTACAATTGAAAACAGTTTTTAATTGCTACGTTTTGAAGGATATTTCTAGATTATTAGAATTTTAAATTACATGTTTTTCTCAAATGTATGTGGTATTGAGCGTTGAAAGTGTTTCACCACCAAATCAGAATAATTAAAAATAATATTTTATGTTCATAATTTTGTTCGAGAAATATTACATTAACAACGATTGATTTATTGGAACTAAATATTAATTAAAAGGAAACAAGATTTGTGACAATGATTTTGATGAGGCTTAATATCAGAAATTAAAATCACTGTCATCGATCCCGTTTCATATAATTGAAATTAAAATGAATACATGAAGCTTGTTTTTAGTAATAGCTTAAAACTTCATGTGATGCTGATAAAAAACAAAACAAAAATGTTGAGAAATTAATTATTTGTCTATGATAAATAAGAAACTATATTCTTTTAGCTGACAACTATCGCCATTTTCTTTGTCCTCTTGTTGTTTTGACATGTGGCGGAAGAATAAATAGACAATGGATATCTGACACCGCAAAGATATTCTTTAAGAGGAACTTGCCAAACTACGTAATCAAGAAACCTAAGTTCTACGTCGAGTAGAAGTCTTTGTTATACAGGAAATAGAAATGTGTTGATTTTAAGAACGTTCTCTGTTCTGAAATACTCGAATATAAGAATCTTTTGTTTTACAGAACGTGAAAGACTTCGCAAAACATTGCGATTCAAAGAATTTTAAGAAAAAGACTGTTCTAAGAAAATTACGCACTTTTTTCCGAAAGAGAAATATGATATTTCAGAAAAAGCTGAAACGTGAATTAGCTAAAATTAGAGTTAGAATGGTTGTGTTTATGAATATTTGACTATAAATAATAGTTGAAATATCCATCTCTTTCAAGTTGAACGTAATATTTTCATTATATTGAGTACATAATCAGTTTTATTTTTGAAATATTAAACAAGGCATGATTTCTTTCTTTCCGTTTCTTTACAATAAATGAATTTACCATCGTCTTCATAGGGAACAAAATATATTAAATCATTTTCGTTACTTTCCATGGAGTGTGAAAAAGTAACTTCTAAAAATTCAAATGTATTAATTTTATGTTTATTCGTAGGAAATTCAAATTTAAAAGAATGAGGCTCATTATAGAAGAGTAGTTAAGAATATGAAAAAATTTACAAATGTAAGTTAGAACTGTTGAAGTATACCTAACATCATCAGAATATTTCAATAAAAAATTTGAACAAGAGATTATTCATCAAATAATTAATTGTTTGCATATTTTGCATATTTGATTGACAAACTTAAGAGACATTGTACTAACGTTTGTTATAATTAATAAATAAATGTTATTTGATTCTTTAACTGTAGAACTTTAGTTGTTGTAATACTTTAAAATAATTTTTTCTAAAAAACCTTTACGATTTTAAAGCTTAAATAAATTAATTTAAAATTAGTAAAAAATGTCAAAAATACATTATTTTACGAATCAAATTCTTAAAATATTTTACATTACACATATTAACTTATAATAATACCATAATAACAAAAAAATAGTACAGTTTAAAATTCTTTTTCTTATAAATCGCTTATCATTTCGGAACTTAAATATATTAGTTTAAAATTAATAAAATATGTCTAATAGCTTATTTGCCAATTCTGTAAAATACATGTTAGTAAAACTTTTAGTATCATAGAAAATTGTTACAATAGATAAAACTGTTTTACAGTTTAATTAATATAATAAAATTCTTTTTTTCGAGTTATTTCAAAACATGTTCAAATATTCTTGAATAATAAAAATAACTCTAAATTTAAATTATATTTGTGTTGTGTCATATATACAAAGATAATAAGTTACAATAATGAATAATGCACTAAAATATCTCATTTTAATGTGTTCACAAATACAAAGCAGAATTTAATCACGTGCTTAAAACTCTGAAACAATTCTATGATGGGAGAATTTGCCGGAAAAACTTGGAAGAACTTGAAATAACATCAAGTCCATCACTTATCGTGAAGATTCTTTTATATTTGATGTCGTTAAAGTTTCTCAGAGCGGAGATACTATTTCAAAAAAAGGTGAAACGCATTTCTCGATGCGAGGGAAAAAATACATTTTATTTTCTCCCGAGGAAAATATTTCCCAAGAGATGTTAGAAATAAAGTTTCTTTTTTTATGCAATTTTCAGTAGGGCCTATGCGCGAAAATTGCATTAGAAAATATGCGAAAATTTGCACATGTGGATTGTATTTGAATAATTCTGGCAAAACACATCGTATTTCAGCAATAGTTTCAGAGCAATTTTAGGATTATTTTCTCACTCATTATTTTTGTTTCTTGATATTGAGTGAAAAAAATTGAAATATCGAGAGGTCAGTTGATAAAACAACGTTTTATCCAGCTGTATATATTGTAATCCAGTTGATTGGTTGGTATATAGGTCAAGTTCGAACGACACAATTAGTTGTAATCTAGAGCTGGACCCAGAAGTAGAGTATAATAACAATTCATAAAGTAAAATATTTCTGAGGTTAATTAGAAATCTTAAATGAATAAAAGGTACAAAAGTTCTTTAGAAGTGTGTTCTCTTCTGCTACTAATATGACATTTTCTAAAAAAGCAAATTAATATTTATCCCAATACAATAATTTGTTGAGCAAAAATGCTCATAAGCTAGCGAAATGGAATAAGAGAAAACTTTAGAAAAATCTTTGCTTGATAGAATTATGCACGTACATATAAAGTATTATATTTTGAAGAATAGTGGCTTATTTTGAGAGTTTAATTTGAAGAATAACGACAAAAAATTAAAAAATTAAATCCCTTTAAAAATCCAATTAAATTAAATAAAGCATCTAATTAAGTAATAAAAATAAATTCTTATACGAATGATCGTCTGGAATTGTTTTTCTATGGCTTATGAGTTAATGAAAAAAACATCACGACCTGATTAGTAAAGACTGTATCTTTTAAAATTGTGTCAATTATTCACTTAGTACTCTTCATTTAATGAAAAATAATATCCTTTTAATTATGCGTGAAAATTCATTATACAAAAAAAAAAAAAAAAAAAAAATTTTTTAAAAATATTTGTTAGTCATTGGTTGTTCCATTCAAATATATTTATAAATTCACTTTTAATAAAACTGCTTGTTGAAAGGCTTAATGCTTATAACAAAAACAAATAAAAAAGTCCGTGTAAAAATATATGCTACATTTTATTTTGTTATAACTGAATCCTATTTAAATTAAAAATGATATTATGAAGAGAAAATGTAATTAAATTAATGAGAACAAACTACTTAAGAAGTTTATTAGCCTAATTTATTTTCTAACATGAATTAAATTAGAACTATCAAGGGAGCAATTCCATAAAGTTACGCTGAAGAGTAATTGAAAAACAGCATTTTAATAGAGTAGAATTCTTTTGTCAAAAACTTATTAATTGTAATAAGTACTGAAGTTGATGAAGAAGAAATTATTTTTATAGTTTCGAATGCCTTTTAATTTGATTTTATTTATGTCGCATTAGGGCTTTAAAATCAATTATTAATAAACGTTAGGGACTCTACCAGAAATAAGAAAATCTGAACGTTATATCACTCTTTCTATGAAAAGAAGTTCATACTTTCGAAGTGGAGGGATGATTAAAAGGCGGAATAAGTCAGTAATTTTAAAATAAATTCTTATCTATTTAGAGACACATGAAGATTTAATAAAAATTCATTTTGCGCAATAACGTAGTGTTACAGCTAACCAACGAGTTTTAAGCGGTTAATTTACTTTTCTATTATGGTCAAGAATAGAAGATTTCCCATGAGATGTTCATTTAAATTTTCCAATTAATACGATGTAAAGATATGCTTGTTCATTTACATTTAAAATATAGCAACCTTAATTATTCCGAACAATGATCATACGGGGAAATGAAACCCTTAACTAAGGAGTTTTCGGTTCTGCTACTCGAATATTTGCTATGAGATTACAATTTATACGCATAAAAATAAAATCATCGTAGAGCAATAAATATTAAGAAAAAATTAATTCAAAGAAAAATATTTCCCCCCTCCCCTTTTTTTAAAAGTGATAAATAACTAAAAAGATACTTTTATTGGCAATTCTTTAATTAAAAGAATATGTTTATTAAAAAATAAATAGTTTAATTATTTTTTAATAAAGTAATTTAGTTATTTATTGTAGTTTATTTGCAGTAAGCACTAATTGTCAGCTTCATATATTATTAGAAGCGTAACGATCATCCAAAAGTTAACAAATGCACTCTCTTTGAATAATAAATCAACTAGAATGATTTAAAGGTATCTGGACTTAAAATTCCATAATATTTCGATTTAATATGAATAAGAAAATCTTCAAAGAATGCATAATCTATCAGATTGGCTGAATTTCAAATGATCGTAGCACCATTTTAACGACGTTAAAGGGAATTAAACTAGTGTGTTATATGCAAATGAGAAATATTTGCGCCTTCACATCCAATTATTCTTAATATAAAATTTATTTTATTCGCATCAAACACAATATACACGCTAATCATTTAAGCACTTAGTCTAAGTTAATGGAGAAGCCTACAAAAGACTGATAAAATATAAGGTTTGAAACAGTTAATTAAAAGAAAAATAAAAAAAAAAGTTCAACTAATTTCGAAAACTGAAAACGAAGGTCTTTAACCATGGTGTTGTCTTTGTTCATCTTAAATTACCATTATTTGGGTTTCAGACGTCTGACTGGAAAAGTCCTTGATTTCAATTTATGTTTCAACTGGAATCATACTTGTTTCATTCTAAGGATTAAGTTAAGTTGTTCTAGTTTTCCCACTTATATGCAATTTATAACAATAAGGAAATGTTAAAGTAGTTGAATCATACTTTTAACGCTTTTTTAGAATGCATTTTAATGATTATCTCAAATTTTAAAAGAGAAGAATAAACTGATAGAAGAATCGGCATGTAATATTATTTTATAAAACTTTACAGATTGCAATTTAAGATATTTTTCAAAAGATTACCGAATGTTTCAGTTGTAGAGTATTTAATTTGGACTGCTAGAAAATGTAGAAAAAATCAATGTAAAAGTCTGGTTTTATTTTTCTGAATTCCCAAAAGTCATCACTGAATAAGCTATTTTTAAAACATATGCTTTTTAAAATTAAAATGAACGAAAAATAGCTTGCATATAGATACGCAATTTTGAATATTTGCTTAAGGAGATAAGAAAACTTTGATAAAGTGATTTGATAAAGTGATATAAGTTGCAACTTATTTTCTCGAAAATTTAAATTACGTTATACTAATTTTAAAGCAACTGAGTGTAATAAAGTTATTCATCTTTTTAGAGCAAATTATAATAAGATGAAAAGTTTGCTTTATTTGTATTCTTAAGAATTGTATTAAATAGTATACTATAATAATACTTCTTTTTGTATTTGCATTTATATTTTATAAGAATAAAATAATTCAAATGTACGATAAAAAGTTTTATATGATTTTTTTTAAATGGAAATAACATTGAAAAATAAGAGATTTGTAGAAGAAAAGACAACAGAAAGCAACTCGAGAAATTAAGTTTAAAGATTATTTATCACATAATCATCACATATTTCCAAAAAAAATCACATGTTTCCAAATTCTATATTAATTTAATAGTTCATTACATTTACAACCAGTATTATTTCAAAGTTCATGAATTTTTAAAAATATAAACGCATAATACATTTCATATATTTTTACAATATATATTATACACACGTAAAATAAATTATTCGTCAGTTCTCATACTTTGTTTGTCACAGTATAATAGATAGTAGCTATAATTCTGCTAACTGTAATCATAATTTCATAAACAATTACAATTATCAATGCAATCAAAGTCAGTTATTCACTCCTAAGGTTTTAGAAAATGTATGTTTTAGCCTTAATTAAAATTAAATAAAAAATAAAGATCATTATTAAAATTATCTAAAGAAATTACAATAACTACAATCTTTGTTCTGACTTTAAATGTTAAGCATAATTCAGTCAATGAAGGATATCCCAGTAAATCGATTTGCTCTGCATCGATTTTTTTGGTATTTCGATTTAGTCTTCAAATTTGGACAACTATTTCTACTCTTCCATATTCAGACAATTGTAACAAAGGCACGTAGAATAAATTAAAATAAAAATAATGTTTAGCAGAAACAACAGAATGTGAAAATCTGTCTTAATCTTAATGTTCACTACATAGGAAATGTCTCATAATCAAAGGAAATATCTTAAAAATTAAAAAAAAAAATGAATGTTAAAAATATATATATATATATGGAAGTAATATTCACTTTCAAAGTTTCTATTAAATCATTGTCTCATATTAATACGGTATAAAATAATCTTAAAGATTTTTCATGTATAAAAATGATTTCTTATGAAGTTGATTTATAAATTTAAGTGGAACTTTTCACTCTCTTAAAATATTTACTATAACTGTAAAATATAAAAAGAAATTGTATTTTAAAAGACAATTTTGTGACTTGTGAATGCTATTATTATAAGAATGGAATTATCAAGTTGTTTAACATCAAATGAAAAAAAAAAGCTTTCTACATTTGATTGCCAAAATTAAAATATTAAAAAATTATCAAAATTTTAATTTTTGTATTCAATTTCTAAAATAACTTAATTTCAGATAAGAAAAAGACGGAATTTTAAAATTCATTTAGTTTAACTAAATGATATATATGATAAAACCTTAAAGTGAATAAGTATAAATAAAATAACTTACTCAAAGAAAAAAATGAACTTTCTCAGAAGCTTTATCGTTCTTTGCAAAATTATAACTTTTCAAATGTTTGTTGACGAAAAAGTTAAACAGTTACATAATATCATTCGAAATACCGTTCAAGTTACACATGAAAAAAAGTCACTTTTACGCACCCAAAACCACTTCCCGTTTGACCAAAAACCAATTTTTCGCTCATTCTCATTCCAAGCAATCACTCATTCCCGGCTTTCTAGACAAACGTCATTTTCTCCCGCTTAGAATTAACATTCCGTCCATTGGCAACATGCGGAACTATCGTCTGCGATTGTTTTGACAGAAGAAACGCGACGTGAACGGGACTTTTTAAGTGCGGGACAAGAAAAGAAAGGGAGGGAGCGAATGCGTTAAGAGAATGAAAGAAGGGAGTGTTCTGAGAGGGGAAAAAAGAACATACCTCTCCGGATGTTCGGACGAAGAGGGCGAGCGGACTCCCGGGCATCCACCGTTGTCGATGAAGGGATAGCTGCGTTGTGACGTTGCTGAGGGTCTCTCCGTCGGTTTGGGCAGTGACTGGATAATCCCGCGCCTGCGTTCTTGCCCGCAAGTGGGATTGTCAATACCCCCGCTCACAGTTTTTTTTTATTTCTTCCACCCTTGCCTAGTTGGGATTTTGTTTGATACATCATGATTAGCTAAATTGGAGGACAATTAAAGACGTGAAAGATTTTCTTGGGGAAAAATCGAAACCCGCCCTTTTTGTGATCGCAACATTATAGTTGCCATAGAACTTGGGTTAACATTTTTATATTAAATATATTTTGCGTAAAATCAGACACTCGCTTAACCTAACACATATTTATTGCATTCAATGTTGCGATCTTTGTAAGTTTTAAAATTTTTAATTTCGAAAGTGCTGAGTTAATTTTCAACGAACCAATAAATTAAAATTATTAATATCTCTTGATGAAAATATAGAGCATTGATATTCATAAATCTGCGCATATACATATGTAAGTACGTTGAGCATAAATCTTAAGATACTTTTATTGCATATGATTTTTATTACTTATCCATTACAATTATGCATTAAAATTTTCACAGGATTGAAAAAAGTCGTTACATCGAATTCTTTTAAATTTTCTATTAAAAATGAAGAAAAAGAGCAAAATGATGTTCTTCCTTTATTTATAAGCTTAAGTTATTGCATTTTTTTTTTATCAATACACAGACAAGCTTCAAAGGCTTAAACTATCCCTTAATTGTCAATTATTAGTTTGATATCTAAAATATTTTTAAAAAAGGATTTTTACATTTATTTGTTCTAAAAAGAAGAAAGTAATAAAAATAGATCAATATTTATATTTTTATTCTCATTTCTTTGTTTAAGTTACTTATGAAATTTGTCTTCCAATAGAAAATCTGTCCTAATTAAAGAAAAATTTTGTCACCAAAGAGAAATCAGATCACTCTTTAGTAAGACACAAATATAAATTAACAAGATCTTTAAAAAGAAGAAATCTAAAATTCCACTGAATCACAGAAAAAATAAAATTCCCCTTACACAGAAAATTACGGTAATCAATGTAGCTGTAAAATATCCATTTTGTTAAGAAAATATTTTACTCAAAAGCCTCTATGGCATTATTTAGCTTATAATTTCTCTGCAAATGTAACTTACAATTCTCTAATACCAAGTAGAAAGTTTCTGAAAAATCTGATGTTTCGTAAGAACTAACAATTGTTGAGTGGATGTTAATGAAACTGCGAAATCGTAAGAAACCAAACAAAATTGATAGCTTCAGTCGCTTGAAATGATAAGAAGGTTTTGGTTAAAAATACGGAACATCATTTTGAAAAATTTATCATTGTCAATTTTTTGGATCTAAGGTAACATTGTGTCGCATATGTACAGTTATTTCGAAAGTAGATTTTAGAAACTCAAAGTCACTATCAATCACATTTGTAATGTTTCTTGAAGTATCATTTTTCACTTCTACTATTATTCTCCTGCATCGAAAAATGCTAGAAAAATCATGGAAATAGGGTTTATTTTACTTTAATTAAATTATAGCAAAAAATTGTGAGGAAATTTATATAGTCTGTTGCTAGAATATTAAGCAAAGCAAATCATTTTTAAAAAGACGAAATTAATAGCTAACAAATGATTTCTATAATGATTAATAATATGTATCAGTGCCAAAAAAGTTCTTTTTTATTAAATTAAAGATCCTAAAAGAAATGTAAAGAAACATTTTTATGACTAAGACTTAAATAATGTAGTGAATAAAATGTATCGATTTTAATAGACTTTTAATTAAAAACTTAGTTACTCAATTTACTGAAAATAATTTTCTTTTGTAAATGTGACAGTTTTTCCTGTCTGGTTTATTATTAAATAAAAATTCTTATTTTTATTTTTGTAAAAGCAATTAAAGGAAAGTAAAAAAAACCTATAAAGTCTTAAAATTAACTTATTTTATTTCAATATCAGTTAAAAAATTAAAAATAAGGGAATTACCTCAGAAAATAACTCTTATATAGATAGAATGTCTTTTTTTTTATTTCGGGAACAAATTCCTATGTCGGAATGTATATACCACGTTTGTGCATGTATATATCCTTGCCTATGCAACAACCTATATATATGGGATGTATCACCTCAGGTTTACTACACACCTTGCACACTTGCACACGCATATATATGTATATACACCTCAAATTTACAGGTGTGAAGTAAATATTATCCCATTAATAAGAAAATATAAAAATTATTATTGGTCATATAAGTACGAGGTCAAAAGTAAATAAAAATTTATAAAAGCAAAATATGAAAACAAATGCTTAACTCATCAATTGTCTCAAAGGGACATTAATAAGACTAAATAAAGAAATTTAAATAAAAATCAAAATTAAAATAATAAAATAATAGGGTTATAATAATTTTTCCTTTCTCTTAAAGATTAATAATCAGTCAACAGCATATAGTAACCAAAAATTACTTAAAAGATTCGAAATCCGTTGAAAATGAAAGAGATCTTTCACTGTAGGAGAAAATTGAATAATCTGCAAAGCTCTGGTGAATCATTAAAGGAATTAAACTTTCATTGGAATCGCGAAATATACTCATAAAACGCCTTAGAGGTTGGAAAAATTTCTAAACATAAACACTGTAATGCTAGCAGAGAAAATATTATCGTTGTAATATTATTCATGAAAATCCGAAAAGGAAAACTGTTTGTTTCATACAAGGTTAGATTTGCTTTAAATTTATTTTAGATCTTAAGAATATTTAAAGGGCTAAAATGCAGTTATAATTTTCAATTACAAAGAATTAGATATAAAAATTACTTTCAATTTAAAATAAAACAGTTTGTTCTACTTCAAAGGACATTTTTGTTTAAATAACAGTACTCAAATATGATTTGATAAATGGTACAATGCAAAGAATCGGTGATTGTACGGTACAAGAAATCACATTAAAATTTAATATTCAAGACTAGATCGAATAAAAATACTTATTTGACGTACCAATGAAATAAGAAAAAGTATAATAGAAAAGATAATACTGTTATAAATCTATATTGACGAATAGTATATTGCTCGTCTTATCTTTTTCTTAATCTTTATATAACAAAAATGTTCTCAAAATATTTGTCACATTACAAAACTCTCTGTATCTAAGTTGGATATTATAAAGTAATTATAATTTGGGTCAAAATAGTTTCGTTCTTACAGGATGTGGCACGAGTATCACCTATCCTAATTTAAAGTACTATTTTAATTTAATAAGTCATTGTTCTACTGTAGATATTACTTTTTGCATTTGTTACGAGATTAAAATAAAATATTCAAAATAAATTATTACCGTAAGATAATAATTTATTTTGAATAATTAAATATAATTACATATACAAGTATTAGATTTTAACAAATTTAAATTGTAGTATATAATGATTGATATTTTAAATTATAATTTTGATGAAAATTTTTCTTGTTTTATTCGTTGTTTCTTAGATTTTTAAAATTTTTAATTAAAATTTCATTACATATATTACTTTTTAAATTTTAATTTTAATTATTGTTTCTTGATTTTATGTTTTAGAATGTAATATCATATGAAATACTTTATTGTCTTTGACATTATTTAATAGTCAGTATTGCATCTTTTGCCTGATCACTTTTACAATGAGCAGCAATCATCGCCAATATGTTTTGGTATAGTTGTACTTCGATATGACGCCTTTCTATAGAATATTTCCTGGACCATTTAATTCAAACAACTCCAATTTCCAGTTAACAAAATAGAGTTCATATAAAATTGAGGTTTCAGAGTGAATGAAGCAAAAACTAAAGAGAGGCTGGAGGAAGAGTTGTAATAGACTGGGGATCATATCTAGAATGATTCCATCTTAGAATCACCCACTAATTGTGGTCAGTTAAATTAAACTTTCTTGTTCTTTTGATGAGTCACAAGGCCTGTTCCAACAAGTGTAATGGATACGAATAATATGCTATTTGTCTTATTTAATATAATTAATGATTTATTTGTCTATTTATTTGATGTTTGATTAAACTTTAATTAATAGGACATTTTGAGTAGGACGAATGCATTAAAATAATGAACAAGAGGCTAGTGTTTTGTTACAATAATATTATATTGTTTACTAATGAGTATAATACGTTTTCTTTCTATTTTAGTAATAATTTTATTACAATTTTCTTTTACGTCTTATAGTTATAAATCTTGAAGAGATTTCCTCGGAATACTTGTTTGTTCTTTTAAACCATTTATAATGAATTTGATTTTGTTCATCTCTGTTCAAATATGTCTTTGGTTTATACCCTTTTATATACTGTAATTGTTGGATTTGAGCTTCGGCAATTAATTCTAGAAAATTCACATAACAATCTAGTGCATTTGAAACATAATATATAAGTCTTTATTCATACTTTACTTCAATTTGAATATACGTTTCTTAAAATTTCTTATTCTTCTATTGACATTTTTAGTAGATGTCACATGGTATTTCGATTAATACAGTGTTTTTGAAAACTTGCCTATGGTATATAATGCTCTTACATAGTTAAATTTGCATTTTAAATTTTTAATTCATTTTCGTTTGCTGTCTTTATTTTATATTTATATGTGTGATGTAAATGTTTTACTCATTAATATGATTTTCTTTAATATATTTGATATTTGTTGAGATTTATTTCCCTTATGATTCTAATGTTTTAGTTTATTTACGCATATAAATTTAAAATTTATATATATATATATAGATAGTATAATTTTAGTTCATAGCTGAATATTTGAAGATGTTCTTAATTCAATAGATATGATGATCTTATCTATTAATAAATTTTTTCAAAATAATATATTAAAAATTAAAAATATTATGCAAAATAACAATATTTTTCTAAAACTAATTCATTATACTAGTTCTTAAACAAAACCATAGAATTTAATGCTAATTATATTAAGAAGTTACCGGAATTGTACAAAGATACCAGTTGGTATTAGTTAAGCCAATTTATTTTTACAATATTTTAGACGAAGTATTATGAGCAGAAATAATTTTATGGTTTATAGATATGTAGATTTATTTAAATAATAACTTTTTTCTACAGATAAACCTGATCATTCTTTCAATCCTAAAATATTAATTTAATTAAAACAATAATAGCAATCAATTAGAATTTTTAGAAGCAAAACTGTAGATTGTAGATTAAAAAGTTCATTGTAATATTTATGTTGAGAGAGATTCTTTTAAATTTTAAATTATTAATATTCTGTTCTGGAACGGTAATATACAAAAATCGATTTCCAGATATATAACTATAAGTTATGCATACCGTAATAACTTAGTAACAGAAATGTCATGCAAAATTAATAAGCTTAAAATTATTTCGTAAATAGAATTTATATAGTTATCGAATTAATATTTTAAAAAGATATATTTAAGTTTTAATATGCGTAAAGAGATGTTTAAAGCTTAATATGTCTTAATATGTCAATAGCTAATTATTAATATAAACATACTAATTATTAGTTATTTGTGAATTTGTTTAAATTCCGTTCATATTTCACAATAAATAGTTAAATTTTGGACAAACTTTTTTTAAAAATTATTTATTGCAAAAAAAAAAAAAAAAAATTAACAATGTACTTTATTTTCAATTAATAAAAGGGGATTCCAGTTGTTCTATACTTTTTTATTTCTGTTGTATTTTTTATTATACTATCATTAATTTTAAATGTCAATTTATTTTTTTTGAATTCGAAAAAAAAGAAATTTGGAGCTTTTCATTTTAATTCTAAGCATTCTTTTACAAGATATATTAGTATACTTAAATGTTGCATTGATGCCTACAATTTTGAAAAAAATTAGCTTTGATATATGTATATATGTATATATATATATATATATATATATATACATACTACACACACACACACACACACACACACATATATATATATATATGGGAGTGTGAGTGAGAGTGTGCATTTTAGTTTTTATATGCTATTATACATGTTACTTTTACACTGTCAGAAAATGAAGGTTTTAATTTATTTTAATTCATCGAGTTTTGGATTGAATGAAACTTAACCTAATTTATCCGACATTTTTTTGAATCACATTGCAAATGTCTTATATATTGTTTAAATATCAATATTAGATTAACTAATAATTGTTTAAAAAAGTGAAACCTCTTGAAATAGAAAGTGTAATAATTAGATGTTCATTATAATTATCACTTTATTCTCCTTAACTAGAATATGCAGAGGTTCAATCATTTTATTTTTGAATTGGAGGACAAAGGGTAAATGTTTAAGTAATCAGCTGTAATTTCTACTTGAATACAAGGTTTGTAATGGGCATAATCATGACACTATATAAAAATGCGATAATTGTATGTATTCAATTTATATTATCCTTTTAAGACTATTTACACGAATTATAATGTCATAGTATATATTATATTATAGTATGTTATAATATGTGTAATTTATGGAAATTTAGATTCGATTTTGAATGATTAATTAAAATTTTTATACATTCTATTTTCATAAAAGCGTTGATAAATGAAAAACTCAGCACGACCTTTTTTTGTCAAAAAAGTTATCGAATAAGAGAAAAATTAAACTAACTCAGAAACATTCTCAGAAAAAGAAGTTAATTTTTAAGTGGCAACATTTCCGTAATTAGTCATAATTACTTGTAGTTCTTAAAATTCTTATGCGCAGAAAATAAAATTTGATGATAATCAAGCTAGCAAACTTATTGTATTCCTTTTTTCAAAACAATTAAAAAAATAATTACTTTTTTTTTGTGTTCCAAAAACATTCATGGAGATCATTTTCTGTGTAATTGTTTTCATTTTTAAGGTGCAATAGATACTAGAACAATTTAATTTCTTTTTTTTATCGATGGCTTAAAAATATTTGTAATGATTTTCACAAATATTTCAGCATAAAAGATATTTAGTTTATTCGAGGTCTTAATTTCAATACTATCCCATGAATGATTAATAAAAATTTATTCAAAGATTAGAATGTTGCTAATATATGCTTCATGTATAAATCAATATATTCATTACCAACATAATTAAAGTTACTCTGAATTATGTTAACTCCTAGATTAAATTACATTTTCTCATTGTGTTATAACTTACTGTTAAATCATTTTTGAAAATGGTCTTGTGAAAAAAAAGGAAATTTTGATGGACATTTAAAATATTGTAATTCAGGATTATTGAGATAATGTGTTCAAAAACAAAATTTCTGTTCACTCGCATCCAAACTCTTTCGTTTTAAATATTGATTTTTAAAAAATCGTTTTAAAATGTAACTAGAACAGGCATTTTTAAATAGAAATTCAACACATGACAAAGCAATTACGATTTAATTCCTGCAAGGAAACGTATTCACTTTATTTGCATTTAATTTTTATCTCTTTTTACTGATATGAAACAAAAAAGTGACAGAAATGTACGAAGCTTGATTAAAAAGTTAAGCTGCATGTTCATAACTTTTTTATTCGTTACCTTTTTACCCCAATTCTTCCTGCTCCTCGAGGTTTCATGTATCTTTTATTTAATGCATTATTCTCTTTTTGAGATTGTCTACATCTCTTTCCGTGCATTTGGGCTAACGCGTGACTATTGCAGGAAACCCTTTGGTAAAGACTTCTAGTGATGGCTGTTGTCAACACTAGGATTTAATAGCAGTATTTACTTCTATATCAGAACAAAAATGATGTCCATTTTGGTGCACTTCCTTTTTCGGAAAGAGATGAAGCCGCAAGGTGCAATAACGTCTCTCTGCTTCGAATCTATTTCGATATGGGTCACCATCTTCTTTAATTCTCAGGACACCAACCGCACCTGAGAACAAAGATAGTTAATACATTGTATAGAGGATACATGCAGAATTTAGGGACAATTGTTCTAAAAATAGGATATGAAATATAATAGTTCGTGCCATAGAGACATTACTATTCATTCAAGCCTCCTACTATATTTACGAAACAGTATCGTCGTTGCGCGTTTTTAACCGCAGTTCCGGATGTATGTGGATCATCTTTCACTCTCATTTTAATTGTAGTATGATGAAAAGATGGAAAAAAAAAGATTTGTGGTTTACGCGACCGCTCATTACTTAAGCGATTGCATACTTATCATACAGCGTTGCTCATGACGGTAATGCTGGTTTTTTTCTTGTTGTTTATATAAGATTTGATATAATAATATATTTTGTCCTTTAAGTATTTCATGATGCGGTTAAGCAGCTCAAATGTGATTCACAATCAATGTTCTTTATCTCATCTTATTGTACTCTTAAAATTTTTCTATTCAAAAACAAGGTTAGTAATTTCATTCAGATGTGCTTATGTAAGAATCTCAAAATTTTTTATATTTTTAACATTGCATCATATTCGTCTTCGTGAATAAAGTCTCCTTTGACGTTATGTTTATATACATGATATCTACTGCAATGCTGAACGTTTTTTACAAACACGAAATTGATTTTCAGATAAATGTTTCACAAAATTTCACATTAAAGTTATAAAAAAATAATTAAATAAATAAATTATAATAAAAACAAATAAAAATTATTTGAAAATAATTTACTTTATTTATTTTATTCATTTTTTTGTACTTTATTCATTAAAATAATGTATATATCAATCAAAATGATTTTAGATAAACGGGTAAACTATAACTGATAAATACTTTATGAGGATAGCAAATTTTAATAAAAAACCTAACTATTCAAAGCATTCTTGCAATATTATTTAAGGAAATTCTAAAAAGCCGATTGGAAATATTGATTGAATGGGTAATTGGAAGAGAAAACTTTATAAGAGAATAAATATGCTAATTAAAGACTAAATACGACCATATTATTCCACTGTTTTGGCCTATATACATCATCATCGGAAAATGTTGCACCTAAAAGAAATAATCAAATTTAAATAATATTTTAAAGTAGCTTAATATTCACTAACAACATGAAATGACTAAAGACTGAACATGAAATGACAAAATCAATTAATCAAAATACAAAACCATTATATCTCTCAATATGATGTTCAACCACCATTATTTTAATGAATTCCGCCAAACGTTGTGGCATAGAGTCGTTGACGCTCTTAACAGTACCTTGACTCAACTCATTTCATGCAGAATGGCAGGGAGGTTTGCAAATTTTGTGGTAGTGTATGGTTTTAACAGAACGGCCTATGAGCATTTCATAAGTTTTCTTTGAGTGACAGGTATGGCGATTCTGGTGGCCCCTGCACAGTGTTTACTGCTGCGAGACAAGCTCTTAAGGTGGCAGCAATAGGAACATGAAAGAAGTCTTGTTGAAATGGACTAGTATGGACGTTCATAAAAAGAAATAACTACCAGTCAGAAATAACTACCAGTCACTTCACTAATGCACCTTTGAGACCTACAAGTGGCTTTGAAGAAGACCAACGGTGATTGTACCAGGTCACACCCCCCTCCATAACATAACACTTTATTGTCTGGATGGACAGCAAAATCATTATAGCTCTCAATAAGGCTCAATTTTTTATCGTGGCGCTAACCGCGTTGTTTCCATATAGTGATGCGGTTACCATCCTCATCAAGACAAAAGAAGCGCGATTCATTTCTGAATATGACCTGCTACTAATCCGCATGATTCCGTGCATCTCATTCGGGGCACCTTTTCAGTCTCTAATAATGTTACTGTGGTGTCAAGTCAGACTCTGTAATAATAATCGTTCAAGCAATCTAGCAGCATGCAGCCGTCTTCTAATAGTATTAACACTTGCAGGATTGTGTGGAAAGTGCATCTCTGTTCGCTTAACGTCCGGAATTGTGGCGATTGCTTCACGCTTGTAAGATAATTCTTCTATCTTCCCTACTTGTAATCCGAGTAGATATCTCAGAAACTACCTGCAATGCGCAATAACTTCTTGTGTATCCAAATTAGCCAACAGCGTGAAACTGTAACATCTATGCGACAATATTACGCACAATCCGAAGGATTGATATTCAACTTCATATAAATCTTACGATATGATCTTATCAAAGACGCCCAATTATTCAAATGGCTATCAATTTCTTCTCAAAAATATCAAAAACCTCAACGCGATAAATTAAACGTAAACATTCTACTTACGAATCAAAATTACGCGCATTGGGGAACCTTTTCAAGGGTCCTAAATGGCGTAATAAGTTATGTATTTGGCGACATCGTTAGCGTCACTTTAATCACTTGCATATTTAACACAAAGAAAGCAATTTCTTAATTTACATTTACGTACCATGCTTCTTTCATGATTAAACTTTTTTTTGACGATGTGTGTAACCTATTCTCATGTACGACTATAAAACATAACTAATACATAGAAAACAATTAATGACCTTCAGAGTTTGGAAATAATTTTATTACAAAATTATTCTCTAAATACAGAACCTTTTATACATTCATACTGTTTTATAGAGTTTGGAAAACTTATTAAGGTAAAAATAAAGAGAAGATTTGAAAGGTACGATGCATTACATAATTACAGTTTTTCATTTAAGGTCCATATTTTTAAAAATTAACATTCTAAACGGAACAAGTGGTGATTTGCTTCATCATTGGAGTTTCTTAATATTTTTCATGATTTCATTTGATGAAAAAGAAAATCAATTTTTTCATCTCACAAATTTCTGCAAAATTATTTCCCTACAAAATACGTAGAATTAATTATCCCACATTCAGCCGATGCTTAATGTATATTTCGCTTAATGTACATTTACGAGAAAAATTACATCTCCAGCGCAAATGGAAAAATATCAATAAGGGATTACGTAATATGAATTATCATAAATTTAACATATTGGGCTTTTATTCAAGCGCTGATTAAATCATGTATCTTTCTTCGCAGTTATTGAGAAAAAATCTGAATTCTAAGCTTCATTTAACAGCAAAAAATTAATTAGAAGCTACCACACACTGAAGACAGATTTCTAGGGATTTATTTTTATTTTCTTGCGCAGTGAGTATTTAACAAACGTAGATACGATTTAAGCTTAGTTTATTTTTAAATCAAGCTACCGACGCTCACCACACATATATCTTCTATCTGTGTCATTATTTTCAGTTTCCAACGATCTTATTTTTTCTCATGCAAATCGTCGCATATCTGTTGCTGGATGATTAATCGATATAAATCGATTTTCTTTTTACATGGCTTATCATCAAAGCATTTCAAAAGCATTTGCACAGAAATTTGTATTTCTTTTCGTTTTACTAGACTAATTACTGTGGATTCAGGCCGATTTTTTTTCCATTTTGAACTTGTCGTGAGTTAAAACTTTTCGTTTAAATTTTAAGTATTGAATAGTTGAATATTTCTATTTAACAGAAAGGGACACGAACCAAAAAAATTATGTGTTCCCTTTTATAATTTACTTTCTTTTTAAGAATTAGTCGTGATCGCTTAACATAATTTTATGTTCCAGATTTCATTAAAAGTATACCATTCATTGGTAATTGGTTGCATAATACTTAAAATGAACTGAAGAGATTATTCTAAGCGCTTATTTGTATTAATACTAATTTAGGCCTTTTCACAATCCTATTTAACAAATATGAGAATACGAGTTCCATCTAAATCGTCATAGCTTTTATTAAAAAGGAATTTAAAAAATTCTTTTTCTTCAAATTATAAGCAAATATAATTGCTTAACTTGATATTGAATTGGTCGTTGAATTTTTAACAAGCAATTTGTTTTGAGTGAATACTTTATTCATGACAGATGTATTGACACCTCTAAGTTTATTTCAGCTATTATCGTTTATAAGCTAAATTAAAGTCTAAATACACAAAAAATTGCAGTAAAATGAAGAGGAAACAGATGACTCTACTTTTTAAGTTTATTTAAATTGCTCAATTATGGCACTGCTCACTCTCATTCTACTAAATCTCAAAGAGCCTGTTATCTGTTTTCGAATAATAATCAAATTGATTTCTAACCCACTTCCTCGGGATGGAAGCGAGCATAATTCAAAAGCGAGTGGTTGGAGTGAATATACCAACGTTCCCTCACTCTATAATATTCTTCTAAACGGTCAGTCAACTATCGATACTAACTCATACATGTCCTCTATGAATAATCATTATCATCTTACCACTAACTTCTAGCTTCTTCTGTATTTCATTGTACTTTGCTCGTAAATATAAGTTATTTCTATTCAATTTATTACATTTCTCTAGTTCATCCAATTTGCGTAGATTACCTCTCATTTGATTTAATTGAAGTTTTATTTTATTCAATTCAATTTTAAAAAACAGTCCACTAGAGTAGTTAAGAGAAAATCATGGATAGTCCAACTTTACAATATTATAAAAAACTAAAAGTAAAAATGGGTTTTCGTTAAGATATAATTATATGAATACAAGAAATTGCAAATATTGGAACATTTCATATAAATCTATTGAAGAAAATTGTTGACTACCAAAATATTGAAATGTAAGATTTTAATAATTGTTTGAATGAATTATTGGAAAATGTTTAAACTTTTTCTAATATTTATATGCCATTTAACATGCTTATTGTGAATAATTTTTAGGTATTGTAATAAAGAGTATTGATAATTTCTTAAAATTGAAATGCATTAATAGTAAAAAAAATAAGAAAAGAATTAGACTTAAACCATTAGACCATTTACTTAAAAGAGAAAACAGCCCTCATATTAACATTAATTATAAAAATGTAGAAGAACAATTTTGGAAATTTGATGTTAATAACTTTTATTGATTATTTTTGAGTCACTTACAACTTTTGAGTTCCAAAACATCATTCATTGATTACTTTTATAACCTAGATGCTAAATTCGTAAGCTATGTGGGGAGCGATGCTGAAGTGGTAACTTGGAAGTTCATTAAGAAAAACTTGCTTTTCCAGATATCTGACTTCCAAAATAATATATTGCTTGACAATTGCTAAGGAATAAGAGAAATTTTTAGAATATTTAATAACAGACATTGACTAAGGAGAAATTAAACTTACTATACATATTTAATGAGTGCACCTTGTATTAGATATCATGCAAGATATGACAGATTTCGCTACATAGAAAAGTAAGATAAAAAAAAAACAATAATTTGTTGCTTGGAGCAGTTTTTAAAGTCATGAAAACCCTTCTTCCCATGCGGAATGACAGCAGATAAGTCATTTACTAAAAGATGAGATATCCTCATGAAGTAATACATATTTGCCATAAATTATGTATGACCTCCACTTTACTGTTGAGGAATCGTTCGGAGATAATGTTCCATTCCTCTCTGTAAGAGCTTTTGAATTTTTGCATAGTTAAGAAAGGGTGTTTTCTTCTTGAAACTAGCTTACCAATAGATTTCAAGTTTTAACAATAGCATTTTAGCCTAGAAATTGTGAAAATCAGTTCCTGATCTCAATATATTTATTTTCTAGCGTCTCTGAGACTCCTGTACTGTTGGAATAAATTGTCATATAAAAAAGTGTCTTCATCCAGAAAATGAGGAACATAGCTCAGGAGAATCTCGGTGCAATACCGACCTACGTCAAATATGCGTAATGATGATTTTCCGTTATGCATTATGCCTACCCACATTATGACACTTTGACCATTTAGATAAACCTAATAGACATTCAATGGTCATATCAGGATCGCCTGCCTTTAAGTAGTTGATGTACAGAATCACCCTCTACAGTTAATCGAGAATCGTAGGGGATCATAACTATGGAATACTGTTTTATGATTATGCTGCTGTGATTGCCGCTGATTGCTTAGTAGGCTCCTTTGCATACAAGTCAGCAGGATTCAATCACCAAAATTTCGTTCTGGGAAATACACTAATATCGTAGCTGTTGCGAGGCTCAGAAGCTATTAACAAATTTGGCCTGAATTGTGATATCTGTTCCATTTTGCTACTAAGGATACATATGTACCTTAAGGGGTGTTGCTCTTCTCCCACAATCACCATCATTCTTTATCAGTCAATGCTACCTTTCTCTACCCCCCCTTTAACCGCAAAATAATGCTTTTTGACACTCGTATTGCTTCAGAACATGATTGACACTTTATACAATTTCCAGTCACTCAATTGCCAGATATTCGATAATATTCCCTTTAATGATGTCTTACGGATACTCTCCGCAAGATATTCACTTAATAAAATGAAATTTAACTAAATGGTTTTAAAAATCTTAATTTGCAATTTTCTGTAGATACTTCATTGTTTGAAATTTAGATTGAATAA
>BMAW01129242.1:0-13273 GCA_019974015.1 Nephila pilipes | reverse complement strand
TCAACATGACCTTTTTACAAATTTTAAAATAATTTCAGTTAGAAATCTCACAATACTCACGGCATAGTATTCACGGTAATACAAAATAAACATTTGGCTCTCCTTTGAAAAGAAGGAAAAATACTTAGTGGAGTTTAAACAAAATTTTAATTGCACGAACAATGAAAGAATTTTCATTTTTCCTCTTCTGTTCTTGCTTAAGATTTCCACTCATCTAAGCATAGCTCCAAAGCATATCATATCACGGTCTTATAAGTGACTATTTATTATTTTTCATTCGATTTTTTGGACATCATTACATTTATTGATTTTTTTCTGTTTCTAGTTTAAAAGTTATATTGAAATACTTAAATAAAAAAGAAATTTTGGCCTTTATATTAAATTTTCAACTCTGATAGTCCTACTAGTACAAGATATATCTAATGAACTTGATGGCGCTTAAAAAGTTAAGTGAAATTCATCATACAAAGGAAAATTTTGATCAGTCAGATCCGATACACTGTAAAGATTCTTACAAAAATATATGATACCAAAATTATTTATTCACATAATTTATTTTCATCCTTTAAATTATCAATTCTATATTTTTTCACACACTTTCGAAATTTGAGACAGAAAAATAAATCCAAACTCAAAAATATCATTTAAGTGAGGTAATTTTGTATAAGTTCGTTGTCAACGAATGGATTGTAAATAGACAAAATGTTCGAAATATATATTTACATATAGATAGTAAAATGTATTGCTTCGAATATGCGTTGAAGTGATATTAAATAAAAGTTTCTTATTCCAATATTATTATTATTTTATTTCATGATTAGTATTTGCACAATATCAAATTTAATTATTTCTATTCGTATTTTATCTCAAAAGCTCCCGATATTGATTGAAAAAGGAGATTTAATGAAAATTCATTTTTTAAATGTTTTCATAACAATATTTTGGGAAAAAACAATTCATTTTTTTAAATTTAAAAAAGAAACGCTTGATAATCATTATTTCTGAAAATTGATTTATATACCAGGGTTCGGGATGAATTACTCTTTATCTATTAATTTTGAAAAAGTAAGGAATTAGCCTTACAGAAATGCTTTAACCGAATCAAATATATATGTTGCCCTCGCTTTTGTAGTTATGGTACAGTATTTCTTAATTTATTTAAGCTTTGACTATAAAGATATCAAATGTACTCATACTAGTTGAATTAAGAATAAGAACAGTTCTTTCTAACTATGTAAGTGATTTCACTGACTATCGGTTTGAGAGAAAAAAAAATTAAGCTACATCTTGATGTAAATATAATAACATAATTACAGCAAAACGCAGGAAAATACTAACTGTAAAATAATTCTCAAAACTAAATATCATACGAAGTCTAAAATCATAATCCTTTATGTTAAATCTGCTTAACAACCAAAGTGTAAGTTGGCTATTTTACTTTTTAGGCAGCAAGATTTTCGATTGTAATCAGAGGGCTGTTAAGCACAAATTAGAAAACCAGTCAATTTGAACCTACAATATTTGCATAAACAACTTCACGTTGAATTCGTTTCCTAAAAGAAGTACAATCCAAATTGAAAAGATTATCATGATGATTTTAAAATAATGTAACTAAAAGTAAGAGTGAATATGAATAAATAATTTTGAATGAAATAATCTCTTCACTTCAGATTAAATTAACAAATCGGTTTGTGCTAAGAATTCAAAAATCTTTTCAAATGAAATCGAAATCGAGCCATCTAGCTTCGCGAGATAGTATATTATATTCCAGTGCTGTGAATCTGGTTCACATCAAACAAAAAGTTAAATTTTAAGCATTCAAGTTCCGAGACTGTCTCCGATTCTGATTTTTTTTAAGAAACACGATCATTGAGTAGACTCAGAAGTTTTTAATTTCATAAAAAAAATAAAAATATTTTGAATTAATAATATTTAATTTTTGCAAACAATATCAAGAACACTATAACATAAGGAATTTCATAAAAATCAAGAAACTTGCAAAAACTTACTAAAAGCTAAGATAAGATAAATATAAAAATGTACAAAAACGCAAATACTTTTTTCTAAAATCATAAAAATAAATAGAAAATAAAAAAAATATTATATATATATATATATATAATATGTAAATAGATTATTCTCAATTTATATTATTACATAAAACATTTTTTAAAGATTCTTTGAAATAATTGAAAGTCTGCAATGTTTGTGGTTGATAAACAATAGAATTAAGTATATGGGCTGATTAGAAAGTGTTAGCTACGTATATTTAGCTTGTAGGTTGTTAATTATATTTTCAGAGATTCTACTATTTTTTCCCCAAGTAACACGCATGATGTTGATTAGAAATTCGGCAGTTATATAAATTTCGCTATTCAATATAAATGAATTATTTTCATTTCTTATTGCCTCATTTTCTTATTGCACAGTTCTCATTTTTGAAAAATTTATCTGACACATATTTTTTTTAAATGATTGTATTGAAAGATTCTTAAGCTCCTGAGCTTAGAAATGGCTTTTATCCATCGATTAAGTATGAACGACATACATTGTGCTAAAGGTTTGAAGCATATGAAGCAAGCAAGTTTTGTAGTGAAAATAATTTAATTAATAATACATGTTATATGATATAAAATTATTAAAAAATAGGAATTCAAAATACGAAATAGCAGTAGATATTTGAAATGTTATACTCTTGCCTCATTGATAAATTAAAACACGAAAATATATCTTACTCAACAGAATTAAGAAAATAATAATATCCTTACTTGTAGAAAAAAAAATTGTTTACATACAATAGAAAAAAAAAACAATAACCGGTTTTGTGTATTTTGTTTTTGAAAATCTTTCGGAGGATTTTAAGCATCCTCTCCAATCGCTTGGTTTTATGTTTATGATGTGCTACTAAGGTGTAAAACTGATATTGACACTAGAAAGAGAGTGAATTTTTTCCTTTATTTTTAAAGACTTTGAAGTGTTCTCTTTAGAAAGCAGAAAAAAAGGACAAGTTAATTATTTTTAACTACAGCTTATAATCTGAAACATACGTGAATAAAAAGGATGAGAAAGAACGGAAGCTTAAGTGATAAGCATTTTTAAGAATTCAAAAGAGTATAGGCTTATTAAGAAATAATATTTTTTATTTACTTTATTTTTTTCACTGCTCATTCGTAAGTAAAAATTAATTTGAAAATAGTGTATTGATTTAAATTTACTTGAAAAAACCCGCCTGGAAAATAAAAATATTTCCTTTGTGTAATAGCACTAATAATCTTATTAAATATTAAAATATTTGAGTTATTTACCAAGTTGAGTAAAAAAAAGAGCTTAATATCTAATTTGTGCTTTTTTCATTCAAAAAAAAAAAAAAATAATGATGCATTTTTATTTTTGTTATTTTTTAAGAGGATAGGTTTTCTTAAAATTTTCTAACGAAATTTCAGAAATTGTGCTTAGAATCAATAATATATAGGAATAAACGTATGACTATTATTTTAAGATGTTATAATATTGTGACATTTTAAAATTTTTATTAGATCTGATATAATTTATTCAAAATTTAATTAAATAAAGTACGATTACTCTCAACTCTACATTTTCCGAGTGTGTCAAGTAATTCAATCTAAAATTTAGTTTAAATAATTCTAATAATAATTAAATTAATATTCAAAGATCATTTGCGTTTGTAATTTTATTTATTATCAGCAAAAAAACTGGAAAGTATATTGTTACGAACAAGAGTTAATGCTTCCCTGCAGCGCTTCTCTTAGAGAAGAAAAGATGGATTTACAGTGATTTCTACAGAAAACAAAAGAGAGTTTAAGCAATCTCCCCTTCACCTTAGCGACGGATTTGGCGACCATTTGGTGAGATACTTGGCGTCTTTTTTTGTTTACAAATCGCACTTGAAAGCGCTGGAACCTAAGTGAAAAATCAAACGGGAAGAAAGTTATGAACTATTAATGAATTTTCCATGTGACATCATGCTTGGCCAGAAAAGGTATAAATACACCAAGAGCTGCGGTCGAGAGTAGTCAATATGTGAGCGAAGAATCAGTCTGTGCACAGAATCTATGTCTATGGAGTCTGCTTTGTAGACCGATGGAGGAATCGTAGCCTAGTGTATGTGTTGGAGATTCGACCTGAATCAAGCGGAACTGAGTTTGGAGACTCTGCTGAGGAGATCGATCAGGGAATCGACTGAATCTGTCGGTCCTTGAAGCGCAGTGTGCCGGGTGAATTTGCGAAGGAGGAGTGTGTATCTGACAGAAAGTTTCGGATCCTGCCCTGGAAGTGCAGAATATTACTGTGAATGACTACTAAGCTGGTGAGCTAAACATTGCTATTTAATAACTGTGACTGTACTTAACAACATGTGCTTTATTCCTGTATCTGTGTCACTGAACTGTGCAAGTGTTGTGTATCTGTTACTGTCCAATCTGTGTTACCTGTATGTTGTCCTGAAGACTTATGAATAAAGCTTCATTTGTCATTATCCTCCGAGATGGACTTCATTTTCCCTTCTCACACACTATCTTCAGAAGGAAAGAAATTTTCCGTAACGATATAAATATTCTAGAAAGTATATTAATTATTAAACTTTATTCTAATAAAATTCTTGAGGCATTTATATTATAATATTCTTTTGGATGAAAATTAATTATGTTAATCATGAATATTTTAATTTCTTATATTTTTTGCTATCATAAAATAGAGAAGGGCTCCAAAATCATTTATTGATTTGCGTCAGTTTTATATTCGAAATGAAATTCTTTCTGCTTCGTGACATATTTCTCTCTGAATCTTCAAGAAAAGATGAAACTTCTTTTACTTATAAGGATTACTATCTTTTTCCTTCCTTAATCTTTAATTTAATCATGAACTTATTTTTTGTGTCAAATTGTAAGGGATATATAGCAATAAGGGAAGTTGTTGATTCATTTTTTAAAATGAATAGCACATTTTTCTTAGATTTTTTTTTCTCAACTGATTTGGGTTCTTGATCTATATATTGAATATAATTAATTCTACATTTTTTACGTATCGTTTTAATTAAAGTTAAAAAAAATCTATAAATATATGTTAATAACTATGGGAGGAGGGGAGTTAATTTGATTAACAGTTAGAGAAAGCAGAAATATTCTTTATTTGTAAGAATTATTCTCGCTCTAAAAAGGCAAGAGCGCTATTGGCTACGGATCTCGTAATCAAGAAACATGGTAAAATGATAAAATTACGTTACAGAATATATAATAATAATGTATAAACCGAATTAAAATAAGAAAGTGTCCCAAAAGTATAATGGCATCATTATTCGTCACTTGTTTGGTCAGATTTATTTTTTTTTAAAGAAAATCAGAAAAATAATTAATATTTAAGAAATCCTTTAATATTTAAGAATATATCCCGAGAGAGACTACTTCCCACAAATGCATATGATTAACGTATTTACTTTGTTGTACTATTGATATTTACAAGAATGTATCATATGAAATTGGCACAACTTTATAATTTTATCATTACGTTCAGTCCATGGCATTTATAAAAGCATCGCTAAGTTTAAATAAATAAATATGTCACGTAAATACAGAAATTTGCTGAAAATTTAGTTAGTTTGTATCCCCTTAACGATAAAGAAAATGATTTAACGGAATTAAATCTGATTATTTAATAAAATATTAATTTAATTCGTGATACAATCTTACACTTCAATGTAGTAATGGAAATGTGTTTGTGTTAATACATCTCGTGGAATTATAATTGAAAAGAATTTTTATCACCGTTATGAAGATTTAATGAGTGAATATACTCGTATTTAGAGAAGAATCGTGGAAGATTGTTGATAGTCGTTATGAAAATCTTAATTTAATTACAAAATATTCTATCAAAACAATTTTATTATTGATTCCTCCAAGAAAAATGTTTTATTTATAAAGGTTATTCAAGCTTTTATGATGTATCTGAATTTGAAACTCATGTAGGTTTATCAGACTAATTAGAGTGCAAACTGAGTGGAGTTTTGTTGGAGATTGACTGATTACAAAAGTGTTTTCCTCCAACAGTTCCTCCTACTTAGTGTTATGTAATATTTAGAATTCCTTCTCATTAGGTATCATCAATTGTTTTAGTAACATAATATAATTTTTTGTATTTTATGCATGTTTTTATAGGTAAAAATAATATGAGAAAATTATTAAAATGTTTGAAATATTGAATTCTTATACAATTACTAATAAATGTGTCATAAAAGTGTTTAGTAGAATCGAGATTTAAGTACATATATTAGGTGACTTTTAAACATGTTTAAAAAATATGGCAGATTCTATTTGAGTAAAATGTTTTTACATACGGTAAGTAAAGAAGTTAAAAAAGATTAAAGTACACATAGTTGAATAGGGTTCTGCATATGCATAAGTAAAGAAGTCGCATAGAGGAATTCACAATTGTTATCTGTTGTAACTAATTATATTTCATTCACTTTAACTTATTTCGAGATCCTATCATTAAAAATTATTTCAGAGCCAGTGAAAATTGTGTATTTTTTGTATCTGCAAATGTAACTGAAATATAATCTCAAGATGCAAATATAAAAAATGAAGCTCTAAAACTGTTAAGACAACTGTTATAAAATAGTACTAATATGCATATAATAACTTTTTCATTATTCGAAATGTATTTCCTCTTGATCAATATATTTATTTCGTAGATTTTTGATTTACTTATGGTCTGCAAACTATATTATTGTTTGGAATTTTGTTAAATTCCCTAGACGTTAGGTATAATCAGTTATTTTGATATCCTTATCATTTTGATATTACTTTCTTTGCATATCTCCCAATAATGATATCCTTTTCATTTCTTAAAATAATATTTTTGGGGAAAAAAGGAATAGAAAGTAATCATCAGATATATAATGCGTTGAGTAAGGATGATGGTGGAGATTATCAAATTTTGTTTTCGCAAGAAAAGAACGTTTTTCGGACAAAGAAAAAGTTTTTCAGCGAAGATTCAAACAATAGGTAATAATTCAGAGGTTGGACACTCATTCTGTATACGAAATCCACTTCGGCTGATTCTTGGCGATTTTTCCTGCCTTTCATAAAAATATAGAAAGAGAGATTCGCTATTGAACAGAATAAAGTAGCATATCAATATTTTTAAATTTGGTTAGTTTCAAAACGTAAATGTACTCGAGTATCATGCAATAATTATTGAGTTTGTTGTTATTCTGGTTTTTCTATTATCATCACTCCTTTTAAAATGTCACAAAACATTTAGTCACACTTAAAAAACAAAAGCACATAGTTATTCAACTAAACTGAATAATTAGGATAGTCCAACTTTTCCATTATATCTTTTTATCTTTGTAGCCCACCTGTCACTCTCCCATCAACACAAATTATTATTTACAGTCATTCCACTAAAGAAAAATGCCTTCTTCAATACTCACTTTTCAATAAAATTTATCAAGAGTGGTAAAATTTGAAAAATCATTTTAAACTAAATTTTATTTCTAAGTTCTTCATAGGAAAAGAAATAACAAATTGATGGATAAGTGAATTGTAGGACACAAGCAAAGTTAATGTAAGTTAAAATGTTCCGTCTTCTAATTAATGCATGATGAAATAATTCTCATTAACATTTTTTACGAGTTTATAGTTGCATCGTGGAAACAATTTTCCAATATTCACGCTGCAGGAGATAATTTAATTATAGGAGTTTCAATATATATTACACACCATTCATTACAACATATTTTCTATGATTTCAACAACTTTTATCCATTAGAAAAAAAATACAATAATAGCAAAAAGGAAAAACTAAGA
The DNA here is from genome assembly GCA_019974015.1 of Nephila pilipes. Taxonomy (NCBI): domain Eukaryota; kingdom Metazoa; phylum Arthropoda; class Arachnida; order Araneae; family Nephilidae; genus Nephila; species Nephila pilipes. The sequence goes on along the minus strand of BMAW01129242.1, from coordinate 5,447 downwards.
TGCATTTCAAAAATAGGCTATTTAGACAGCCTAAAACAAATCAGATATGGCTCAAATAAATGAATTTAGAAGAAATGGGTAATACTTATATATATATATATATATATATATATGTTACAGGCTGAATAAATGAATCACATGCATGATTCAACTTCATAGTTTTTCTTCTATTCTTTTCATTTTACAATTTTCTTAGAATTACAACCAAGTAGAAATGAACATACATACTGCTTTTCCGTAATAGTTATAATATCAACATTAAGCGTCTATTGTTCAAATGTATAAAAGCATTTAGCATTAAAGTAACATTCAGATACATTACCCGTATAATCATTTATTTCAGCTTAATGGATGGTTAGCCGAAATTCAGTGGAATTAAGGTCGGCTTAGAGAATAACTACGCTAATAAGAAAAGTAAATTACCATATACAGAAACGGAATAGTAATATTTGAAGGAAAGCAACAGAATGTGATAATCTTGAAAATTAATATCCAGCAATATGTTTTTAAAGTAAACAAATGGATTTACAAGTAAAGTAAAATACTGAAAAGCGACGAAATTCAGGCAATTATAAATCTAACAAGTAAGAGTTTTTTATTTGAGAGAAAAAAAAAGTGGAGAAAGTCTAAAATTCAATTATGAAAATTTTGGACGTTTTTCAAGGCATGGTAAATGAAGAACTCATTTTAATACCTCAGAATGAATAACACAAAAGTTGAAAAAAAAATTGAAAAAATGTTTCATGAAACAGTGAATAATTCCGTAAAGTAAGCGAACTGAAAAAAATTAGCAAAATTAAATATACCTAATAGTAAATGCAATGACCCTTTTAATAAACGAATATAAATAATATATGTGATATGAAAAGAAAGATGAACTATGTTTTTAAACCCCAATAAAGCATAAAATTGCACTTTCAGAATTATTTCTTTCGTTTAATATTTCTTCTAACGAAGACACTTCCTGCGACATTTCAATTAAGGACAAAAAGAAAAATGATGTAGTAGTTTAATTAAATGTGTAGAAAGCAGAAAGCAAGAAAACGGGCAAAACCTGGGTTGCCTTAATTTAAAATAAATTGACGAATGAAGCGAAGTAAGGAAGAAATTGGTTTTTATGACTTTAATTAAGATTTTTAAAGACAAAGTGAAGTTTCAAAAATATTTTTTTTGAAATGATTTTATTTAATCGTTAAATTATTTTGTGTAATATCTGAGATTGTTTCCAGAAATGGAATTATTCCAATTATTATAAATGTTATATTCTTTTGGAAACTCCTCATAAAATTGTAAATCTCTTAGAATTTCTAAGAGATTTACAATTCCTTTCAAATTCTAGCGATCATTGAATGCCCCTTGTCTCTACTAATAATAACAATAATAATAATAACACACACACAATATAACACATAATAGTCAATAATAACAATAATAATAATAATATCACCACACACACACACACACACACACACACACATACAAATAAATATGTTATATGTGTGTGTGTAACATTTTAATAATGCTATTATTAGTATTGGCTTGAGGAATAAAGAAATTGTTATTTTTTAAATTATATTACTCAAACCAAGGGGAAAATAAAGAGCTAGGGTTTGAGTGAATCACACAGCAAGTGTCAGCAGATAAAAAGCAAGGCGAACGAGGACCGCCACGGTTAGCAATGGCCTTAAGTAATTTAGTTAATTCAAATGTTTTAAAAATGGGCTAATGATATATTAATGATCACTTATATTTTTGAGAGGAAATAACAATAGTTAAAAGAGGAATCAGTAGTTTAGTTTTATAAGGGTTTGAGTTCAGAATATTTAAATAAAAAGAAAGATGAGAAATTCAATATATCATACACGCACAATTTATCATAATTTCAATTTATCATTCACGCACATATATGATTATAATATTGCAATGAAGATGCGAAGAACTACGCCGTCATTTCAAGCATTGATATTTATTATTAGAACAGAGCAACATCACAGGACTGAAAACTTGCCCACAACTGATGGGACTCAGCCTTTATACACATACAAAATATTCGAGAAACATCTATTTTGGAAATTAAACAAAATATTATATTAGAAAATTATATAAAATTATCCAGATGATATAAAAGCAATAAATACTAATTTAAATTAAGAATCTAGTCTTTAGATGCAATTTCTGTAGCTGGGATTTGCATTCCGAATGGACGGCACTATAGTGCAAAGCTCTGCCAAATGAACCAAGGAGATCATTGGCTTTACTGCTTTATGTGGCACTATGATCTATAATTATATTAATTTTTAAAATTTAAGAAACGATAATATGTAATTGTAAGGATTATAAAGAATTTTTAATTGAAAAATACCAATATGTGGTTACAGGTTAACTAAATATTTTTAGGGATAACTATTTTAGGGCCATTATAAAAAAAGGTATTTGTAATTATTTTCTATTTATTATTTTCTACACTTACTTATAATTTCTAACAATAACAACTATATGAAAGAAAGAATTAATTAAGGCATTTATAATTTTATTTAATTTGGTTATTAAATATATTATATTTTTTCATGTTTTTAAGCAATATATATATATATATATATATATATATATATATATGTTATTAATGAAGAGATTAAATATTTGATTTATAAGAAAAAATAGACATTTAAAATTAAAAATAAAACGTTCTGTAAAAATTACTGAATGAGTTAGTGAAATCACCAATAGAATTGAAACTTTATGTAAGAAAACAGGTTATACTCTTTGAATATTGTAATATTTTCTATCTTTTTAACTCCTAAATTTCATAGGATCAATTAAATTTAGAACTAGAACAAATGGTTTCAATACTTAAGTTACTAAAGCTGACAAAATTTTACTAAACATTTTACAAATTGCTATAGATTGTTTTTGTCGAGATGTTGTTATTAAAAATTGTTATAAAATAATTAAGTCTTTAATGATAAAGAGCACTTATATTTATCATATTGAAAATTGGTTTTACTCAATAGAGATGCAGGATTTAATAAATGTTATCATGGTTAATTTAATTACCTTATAAATCTTTTTAAAAAAATTTAAAATATTTTAATTGTGAAGTAGACTTATTTTATTTTAATTATTATTTAGTTTAAATTATATTTTTCGTATTTATTAAATTTTTATTTTTTACTTACAAATTATTTTTATAAGTATTTTTTTTTATTTTGTATTTAATTTTTCCTATTTATATTTTGATTATAACATCTGGATTTCATTTCTTAAATATTTTATTGTTATCTGGCGTTGTCTTTTGCCTAATCGCTTTGTAATTAGAGCGGGAATTATGTCCGCCATGTTTGCTAGAAGTATTCACGTGTTGTTATGATTATAGTAAGTTTTCTTTTGTGTTTTATAATCGTTCTTGTTCAGTTCTATTGAACAACAGTTTTGTTTCTTTTTTTGTCATGTATTATAAATCTGCTTTCGATTTTTCTGGGATTGCTAGTTTGTTTAAATTTTCAAGGATTTTATAATGAGTTTAATTTTTGTTGATCTCTCTTCTGGATTATGTTCCTGGTTCTAGAATCATTTATATATAATATAATTGTCGATAGAGGAAGTTATTTCCACAATGAAAAAGCGTGGCGAATTATCTATCCAGACAATCAAAAATATTTTGCAGCTGTTACAATGTTGACGTTGGTTTGGGGTCATCAAAAAATATCTGAAAAACGCCGTTGTATCTTCAACGTTAGTGTAGACCAAAGAAAGGGAGCCTTTGAAGCTTTTCAAATGCCCACAATACCTAAAGAAAAGCCGATAAGTCAAATATCTTTGCTCATGGCTCCAAGAATGTTTCAAAACCAGCAGCTGCCAAGAAAGCAGGAAAGCCAAAAGCCCCTAAGAATATCCCCCGCTGACAAGAAGAAACTTCTTTGCATCCTCCTGCTCATTCGTGAATAAAATGATATTCTTCAGTCACAATAGTATTTAATTTTAAATTCTGAAAACTTTTAAGGTGTCATCATTACATGATCGTAAGCTTCTGGTAGGTCATTTTGCGTTATTTAAATTTATTGCATCTTCTATTCCTCATAACTGATGAATTGAATTATTATCTGTAGTGAAATGGACTGAAACTGATTTATTGAATACTTTCTACAAGAGAGAACTGGATACTCATTTTCAATTTTATTTTTCATCTGAATTTATGAAGTATTGATTATGTTCTGTAAGTAATATAATACAGTATTTTTTCTATTTTAAAGAAATAGGATGTATGATTTTTATGAATATCGCATATTGATTCTGAACATACTCTTTTGTTGATTAGTTAAGTTAGTTTATGTAAAGAGTTTTCAATGAAAAATTATTAAATGTTATTGTTATATTATAATTGTTGAGATATGCATAACCTGTAAACATAATCATTACACCTTTCAACTATGTAATTAATTTCGATTAATGGTATGATTCTTGCAAATGAAAGAAAGTATTTAAATCTTAATTTTTAGTATGTTAAATGAATTCACAATTTTAATAATAATTATATGTGTTGAGCATTGGTATGAAATATATAGGAAAGTTTGAAGTAAAGATTACCAATCCCTTTTTAAATGGAAAAGTGTAATTTTTAATCATTTAGCGGATGATCCTAATTTCCTAGTTCTATTGACTTTTAGTTCCGAGGAACCGAAACAAGAGAAGAAAGTTATATTGCGTTCTTTTTTTCCCCTGATATATTTCTTTTTTGTTTAATGTTTTCTTATCAATATGTTAATTTCATTTAATTTTATTCTTATTTTATTTTTGAAACTGTGGGTTTGGATATGATGGACACATATCCGAATTAATTTTTTTTTTCAAAAATTTTCATGTCTTAATTTAAATCACTCTTTCAATATGAAGTTTATTTTGGGAAACTTCAGAAAGATAGGACATAATTCAATCATTATGACTTTTGTAAATGTCTTCAATCATTAAAAGGAGAAAATTTGTTTTGTTTTGATTTCCAGACCTCTTATTGTTTTCATTTTAGCATAGCTAAACATCTGTGATTTAGGCGCGCAGATTTCTCAGAGAGATGTGTGGGAAAGGAATTAAATATGATGCTGTAATTTTTACTATACCGATTTGAGATGTAATATAAAACAGAAGAATTTTTCTATAATACAGAAATAAAAATGAGAAAGTTGTACTGATATGTTAAGAATTTTTTTATGTAATGTTTTCAAATATGTGTGGATATTGTGGTTTTAAATTATGTTTTAATTGTGATTGAAAATTAAGAACTAGGAATGACGTCAGAAGAATTACCGTTACTGTGTTAGAAAAGTAGACCGTATTATAATTCATAGATCCCTTTCAAAGTGAGTAAAATAAATGGACTATAATTATCTTATGCTATTTCAGAATATTTTTTGATTGAATATTGTATAAATCACCAAAACTTTTAATATTATTTT
>BMAW01129235.1:0-11432 GCA_019974015.1 Nephila pilipes | reverse complement strand
CATTTTCTTCCAACTCAAAATCTTTTTTAAATTTGAAAATTAAACGATATCAAAGACATACTTTAAAACATCAAAATACTTCATATGCTGTGAAATTTAATATCAAAAGGATTATTCATTTAGAAAATAAAGTTAATTGATTCAATCAATAAAATGTTGATCAAGTATTCATAAAATCCTAATTATATGTTTCACACCTCTCATAAAAACTTCATCTACTTTATACTTTAAATTTAACTTGCATTTTTCCTTTACCCCTCTTAAATACTTCTAATCTATATTTTTAATTCGAGCATTATTTTATTCATATATATATATATATATATATATATATATATATATATATATATATACACTGACGATAAAATTTAAGATAATGTTTCAATATAGTTGATTATCTCTGGAAATTCTGGACAGAGTTTGATTAAATTTAGTGTGTACATAGGGTTGATAAAATACAAAAAAAAAAAAAAACCCGATTCATTAGTTGTAATACACATGCATTATTGTGCATAACATTCATCGGAGTCGCAAGGTATGAAACAGAAGTCAGAATAGAACACAAAAAGTGGGTAACAGTGGGTATGGTCCCCTCTTAAACATATTTAGGCCTCGCAACGTGATTTTATACATGAATTAAGGGGGTTTATGATTCAATTGGTCGCACTAGTTCATCAACTCTTCAGCTCTTGGATAGTTCTTGAAAGGGGCTTGCGAATTACAATTCCCCTCCCCAATGCGTCCAAGTCATTCTCTGTAGAATTAACTGGACATCTGGCTGGCCAACACATCCGTCAAGCATCCTCACTTCCCAGAAATTCGTCGGAAAGGTGAGTTCCATGTGACCTCGCGCTGTCATCCATTAAGGGGAAATCAGGACAAATTGTATCTCCGAAAAAAATATAGAACTCCAAGACTTAATCCCTATATCTCTCAAGAGTCGCAGTGCCTCTTTCTAAGACATGGAGGTGTGTGCGACCTTCCAAAATGATGCCTGCCCAGAACATCAAGCTTCTGCTGTCCAAATGGTCTATTTCTTGGACATTGGAGGGAAAGTAGTGGGTCCACGGTTCTCTTAATGTGAAAGTATGGCGAGAATCACCGATTAGTCTGAACCGGGACTCATCAGAGAAGCGAACAGTCGTCCATTGAACCATGTTCCAATCTCTATAATCTCTGAACCATTTTAAACGAGCGCTCCGGTTCGCAGAATATAGAGGGACGCAAACAACAGGTCTTTTTGCAAACAGCCCTCTCTCATGAAGTTTTTAGGAAACAGTCACCTATGAAAATCGGGTTATGTTGGCTGCATACAGCTAGTTTCCTTGAACTGTTTCCAAAGTTCGACACGAGGTTGGAAGTTAAATCGAATTCTCAGCAAATCTGGATTTGAGACTGGCTTCCTTCTAACCCTCAATATTTCGTCTTGCGATCCTATTTGGAGCCGCCACTCCCAGTTTAAGAAGAGTTGTACAACAATAGTGTAAATTGGTATCGAAAGCATGTAAGAGCGTTAATACAAAGGCTTATTTTTAGTCTGTAGATGAATTATATATCTTATGAACCATTTTAAATATTTCAATTGCGATGACAGAATTATTTTATAAAGACTGTTAAAAATGTGTGACCGCTTTTTCTTACCTCACTATCAATTAGTAGAGGATTTAGAAGATTCGAACTGTACGTCCTGGAACCGATGCGTATGTTGCAATTAAAATAACCTTTTTCTTGCTTCTTTTGTCTTGGGCAGTGGCTCTTGATCTGAAAATATGGAACCCACACCACCTTCCCATGGTAGTAAAGAACAGCAAGTGTGTTGGATGTTGGAAACAGAGAATCATCAGTTCTAAGTATTAAAAAATAAATATAAAGAGAGAAAAAAAATTAAAAAGTTAAACATTCTACTGCATTTAAATAATCAGTATGCATTTCTATTTCATTTTTATTTCTTAAATTGCTTACTGATTACATATTTGATTTGTTATCAGTTATAGACCAAAAAATAAACATATAAATTTTGCTGTTTTCACAGAGTTACTAAAGTATTTTAATTTAGTAAAAATGGGAGACAATTTTCTTTCCTTATTTAATTCTACAACAATCTTAAAGACCCTGATAGCAAAAACCGAGACGTCACAAATGTTTTTTAAATGGATTGAAATTTATTGAGAAATAATAATATTCTTGTACATCAGTAATAACTTTCTACACCACGCAATTTTAAATTACATTTAGAGCAACTTTAAAAATCGAATTTAGTGTAATTTTCGCATTACGTGATGTATATCTATTAATAATAAGAAATAGGGATAAAGACATTGATAAATTTTAAGCGGCTGTAGTTTTGTAGCGAATAATATCTGAATATGTGTTACATCAATAATGACTCATAAATTGAATAGAGATTGATCCAATGAAGGGATTCTCTCAAAATAGAGCAAATTATACAATTTTGAGTGAGTAATAAACAGTTAGTACGCTAACTGTAAAAATGTTAGCTACTTTTTAAAATTCAATGGAAACACTTGATAAAAAACAACAGGAGTTTGAACTCAAGGAAAGGCGATTACACGTCATGCCTACAAACAATCCATTTTTCCGTCTTTGATTCTCAATAGTAAATGAGAGAATATAATGAGGTACGAAATATTAAAATTTTTTTGGTAGATTTCCCCATTTTTGTTAAAGGATTTTTGAATTTCGTAGATTCATAAAATCTTAAATACATCCATCTGAATCGATGAGTTTCTTTTAAAACTAACAGAAAATGGAAATTTTTTGAAAATGAGAAATGTAGTAATGCTATTTGTAAAAAATAATTAACGTTCTCAGTGGTTTTAATTTTTTCAAATTATGCGTAAGTCAACGCAGCCGTATTAGTTATAATGAATTAATACATTCTCCCTATTAAAAAGTTTTCTTTATTTCTATCTTTGTAACTTTCAATTTATTAAAACCAGTACCAATCATTTCACATAGAATAATTATCTGATGATCACACATATAAATCCATCTTTAACTCTTGGATTTATCGGACATCTATAAAGATTTAGTTTTTTATTAAAATTACATTCCATGCAATTAAATACAATACATTGATTAATCGAGGATGTCTTAATATCCCTCAATCCATCTCTGTATGAAAATAACTACAGTTAGTAGCTTGGCACACATTCCACATAAGTGAAAAATCTACTTACGAAGTGTAGATGGACAAATCAGGATTCCAGATTTCTGTGTGGGGAATATGCATTTCAGTGATGTTGTTGAATTCTTTAGGATCCCATTTCAGGTATTCATCGTTCCATTCCTGAAATATACTTAAATGCGTAATGGAATCTCTTGGTTCGTGTATGTATATATATATATATATATATATATACAGAGAGAGAGAGAGTTTAATGCTTCATCATCTATTTTAAGTTTGAATTAAATTGATTTCCGTTTCAAGTTTGTTTTTTACATTGAATTCATTAAATATGTACATTTATAGGAGTAGCATTACACGCTACGTGCCTCTGTGCTGTAAGTGGGCCTCTAATGACGACCAAGAAGGGTCCGGCTATCAAGGCAGATAGCACCCCTGACCAAAACTTCTGGCTGAGGACTTGTGTAACGTACAACAGTAAAAGCAGGATCTACACTCTGTCCTGGGCGTCTTTAGACACGTTCTTCGATGAGTATCAGGACACAGTTGGAAGCTGGATTCATTGCTACACTCTATACATTCCCAGTCAGCATCATTGCAACCTGATCGAACCAAGCACCACAGTAATCTGGCTCGACAGTTTGCAGGCGTGAGTGGTAGGTTGGTTTGAGGTTGGTACGAGCGTAGATTTTTCTCTGTCAGCCGTCTGTGATTGGTCATGGTTGACACTCGCGTACGGGACGCACGTCTAATTTTAGATAACGATAAATCAGGCACTATGACAGTTGATATGACTATCACTCTGTCCTCCTGATCTGCTGTGGCCCTAGGTCTATCACTACCGTAATGACGCTGAAATCTACCATTGTTCTCCCATTTTTGCAAGCATCTTCTAATCACCGCGTCGCTTCCGAACTAATGATGAGCGATTATACAATTTGCCAGACCCACATCTTTTAATACAATTATATGACCTCTTTCAAAATCGGACAGGTACTTGTAATGAGCTCGAATACATCAGCGAGGAATTTTTTTCAGTCGTTGAATGGTATCCTAAATTGCAATGCAACAAAAAATGTGACAATCAGATTGAGAAATGCTTCTTATATACATCTGTTGAGTACGCAGTTCCTATTTGCTGTAGCTCCAGTTATTCATTCATTGAACACCAAATTTTAATCATTTGCATGTTCGGACTAAATGTCTTTGCATAAGAAATTTCCTTACAATTGGGAAATTCCTTGGTGCGTCATTTTTTGTTTTAGAGTGTCTGTATATATATATATATATATATATATATATATATATATATATAATTCGTGGCTTGAATAAGAACACTATTTTTACAACAAGTCTATATTTTCCTTTCGAATGGGGAGGGGGAATAATTTTTCATGCAGAAGCTAAACGCTATCAGGTTCAAAGAGTCACACTCAAATTTGAAGGACATCAGCAAATTTTACCTTAATTCGAATTTATATGCGGGGATTTACTTTAGATCATGTCGCAATTATTTGGTATTGGACGAAGTAAGTTTGAAGGAGTTTTGCAGAAGACGAAAAGTCCAACGGTAATTAACCCTACAGTTCAGCGACCACATGAGAAAAGCTGATTTGGTAAATTTTGCGAGTGCGTTATTGCATAAATTAAAAACTAATTTGAAATACTTTCAGTAGACAAGAATGAACACTTTACTGTGAATTAAAGAATAGTATAACTCTGTACTCCTATAACATTCCAGCGCCCTTATGCTTCACAAAGTATATCTTTCCCTGGTTTTAAGAGAAACAAATTCTGCTCTGCTTCGGCTATGGCCTCCCGATCGCCCCACAGCTTCTGTTATACTGCGCAACTTCCATCTAATAATGCAAAACATGTGTGTACGTGTAATGTGAAAATAAACTCAAATATGTTTTAATTGATTGGGGATGTAATGCAGATAATTTATTTTCAATTTATAAAAATTCTATTGCGCATTACTAAGTGACACTTTAATATTGAAATTATCTGACAATTGCACAATTAGATAGCATTTGAAATATTTTGTCATAAAAATTTTGTGCTTACCATCGTCATCCAGGAGTCTATAACTAACTCTTGATCATTTTCATCCTAAGAAAATGTGATATATATATATATATATATATATATATATATATATATATATATATACCGGGTGTCCATAATTAAACGATCCTACTTCAAAATTGTGTACAGACGAAACTATTGTTCAGAAAGTGTAAAATTCTGTGTACGACATAAAGAAGGGATGGGAATTTGTTTGAGCGAATAAAAAAAAATTAGTTCAAAATTTCGCCACTAGAGGGCGTTTTTAATAGAGATCATATTTAGCATGCATTAATACTTAGCTTACATTTATAACAATTTACAAATTTTGTTACAACAATAAATGCTCAACATGATGACCATCATTTTCAGCTACTATTTGAAATCGTAAGATAGCATGTTCCACCGTTGATCGCCGTGTGTTTTGGGAAATGTTAAGAACATGTCGTGAAATACTGTCTTTGAGATCAGGTAAAGTTCTTGGTTGATCATAATTTACCAGCTGTTTTAAACGGCCCCAAAGCCAAAAATCGCATGGATTGTGTCAGGCGATCGGGGAGGCCACAGATGACGAAATTGGCGGCTGATCACACGTTCTTCTGTGAAATGATGTTTGAGAATGTCCTTAACGCAACGTGTAATGTGTGGAGGAGCTGCATCTTGCATAAAAATTATGCGTGAAAGGCACTGACGTACTTGCAGATCCGGAATAATTTTATTCCGTAATAACGATGCATATCGCTGTCCAGTGATAAAACATGTTACTGGTCCTCCAGCACCTAATTCTTCGAAAAAATACGGGCCAAGAATAAAAGACGTGGAAAATCCACACCACATCGTTACATTTTGTGAATGTAGCGGAACTTGTAAGGTGGAATGCGGATTGTCTGTTTCCTAAATTCGGCAGTTGTGAGTATTCACCGAACCGTCCAAATGACAGTGCTTCGTCTGTCCAGAGAATATTCCAAGGCAATTCTGGATCAACTTCCAGACGAGCAAGAAACTGCAGTGAGAACAGATGTCGAGTCTCGAAATCATGTGGATTTGAAGCTTCTATAGATAATAACGGAGGATGTTTCGCATGATCTTCTGGAGTTGAACGAGGCAGATCCAATGCTTCTGCCACACGGCGAACACTTGTACTAGCCTGCACGTTGGGTGCTTTGTCCTCTTCCACCTGAACTGCAACTTTCTCTATTGCTTCCGCAGAAATAGGTTTTCTTCCTCTTCCAGAACGAACATTCAACGATCCTGTTTCTTCAAATTTGGTTACAATTAATCGAAGATTTGTAGCAGTAAATGGACCTTTTCGCAATCCCCTTTAAAGTCCGAAATTTCCGTAGAGCAACTATTGCGGAATTATCGTTTTGATAGAATAACTTTACTAACAACACTCGATCTGGTAAATGGCATTCTGATTAGCAATACCGAGCACACTGAAAATAAATTGATCTCCCGTGAAAGTTTATTGCTTTTATAACAGTTGCTGTGAGACGTCGAAAAAATTTGCATATTTTCGTCTTACTTCGTGTAAATCCTTTGAAAATTAGTCATCGAAGAAGTTTAATTAAAGTTTGCAATTCATTTTAGAGATTGTGTCTTTTAATGAGTATCAGTTATTGTGTTACCGTGTCCTGTGGATAAAAAAAGCGATAAAATACAAATACAAAACCGGTAATAAATGTGGTCTTCATTCAAAAGCGCCCCCTAGTGGCGAAATTTTGAACTAATTTTTTTTATTCCCTCAAACAAATTCCCATCCCTTCCTTATGTCGTACACAGAATTTTACAACTTTCTGAACAATAGTTTCGTCTGTAGAGAATTTTGAAGTAGGATCGTTTAATTATGGACAGCCGGTATATATATATATATATATATGTATTAAAACTAAAAACGTATAAATATTACAGAAATAAAAAAAAGTTTTGCAAATTATCAAAATAACCAACCAATAAAATTTAAAAAATGAAACTAAATTAAAATCAAACAGAATATTATGATGAAAAGAAAACATAAATTTACTTAAATACAAATTTGCTTAATATATTTTTTTAATTAAAAACATATAAATCCATGAATTCAAAATTACAACTTAAATACAAAACTACCCAAAATCCAGGGCATTTCTAGAAAAAAAGAAAATAATTAATGAAAAATAAAAATGGAGACTATGTATTACAAATACTTGTCCGTAATTTGAAATAGGAAAAGCATAATTAAAATTCTTAAAGGAAAGTGTTCTAGCAATTTCTGTCTCCCTATGGTGGCCAAAATTAAAAATAAAATAATTTTTTCCAAAGAAGACAAAACTTAAATAAATATTAAAGATAAAAATATCCCAAAATACAAGCAAAACTAAACATGCTGACTATATAAACTAAAAATATATTTACCTATTATTTTTAGTTAGATTGAATCATTTTAAATTTTTATTCAAATATATAGGTAAATTTGTTTTATGCAACTTGTGAAAAACTTATTATTTTTTTAAAATTTTAAAATTCATAATAATTTACTAAGTTATTATTTCTTATACTATAATTATTAATAAATGTCTCTAAATATAAAAATATATAAACAACCACTCCAGAAATTTATTTCTTATAATAAATTTTAAAACTATTTCCCGTGTCGTAAATATGTTGTGTATTCTATATCTATAATTTAAAAATTTTTCTCTTAATATTCTGCTTCATAATTATCATTTTGCATTAGATTTAAATGAATAGGATTAAACGATGTCAGATTTATCTTCAGAAAGCTTCTTATAATTGAAAACTGTTACAGAAATACTTAGCAGTAGAATTTAAACGATTTATTAAATAAAGATTCTAAGCACGAAGAAGCACACAGCAGTGGTTACACAAGAATGGTAAAACACTAAAAATGTTGCCAGATGTTTCACTAGCAATACAACAAAACGATTAAGATTAATTTGATTATTACAATAAAAAATAATAGGTCATCAATACATCTATAAATAACAAAAATTATCTCAATATATGTAATTATGTTAATAAAGGTGTAAGTAGACATCAGCCAAATTATTATTTCCAGGCCCCTTTGTGGAACATCCATAATTTACTAAAATTTTCAATTTTTATATTTATTACAGTTTTCTCTAAGTTTAATAATTATTAAGGATTTTTAAATTTAAATCTTTAATAAAAATTGAATTTAGAGAAAATTGAAATTTAATTAAAGAGAAATAAATTTTTATTAATGTTATAATACCTGTACATAAATAATGATACCTTAACAATATCATCTATGTTTATGGAATTAAAGAGGTTTTTAAAATCATAGCTAGGAATAGCAAATTAATCTTTAAATTTTATTTTCTTAATATTATATAAATATTTTTAATGATTTAAATTTATAAATTTATTTTAAATATCTTATGACATTTTTCGTAAGATGTGTAATACCAATTACGTTACATTTGTACATAACATTATATTCGTAATATAAATAGTGTAACCACTAATGCAACCGTTCTAAATTCCATGGAGTCTTTAAAAAATTTAGGAATAATACAGATCTGATGAAAGTTAATTTTATTAATTTGAAAGCTTATTTTTTATATATGGAGAGATGCAATTCCATTATTGGTTACAATTATTAAAATTATTTTCTAAACTATTATTCTCTTCTATATATATGTTTAGTAATTATTATATTATAACGATATTCACACATAATTCTAATTTTTTTTTTTTTTTGTTTTAATTTGTCAGCAAAACAAATAATAAAGGCTGTTTGTAAATCTAAATTTTGTTTTTTTAATATTTTGTATTTTAATCCATTAAAAAACTTTTAAATTTGTATCATAAATATCTCTAATAATATAATATTTATATTCTTTAAATGCTTCAAACATGAAGCTATAATTTACAGCAATATGATAAACAAAATTAATGATCTCATAAAACTTCTTCCTTCTTCCAACGAAATATTTCAGATGATAAATTAGATATATACCAATATTCAGAATATCTCTCAATACCCTATCTTATAATATTAAAAGATATCTTTTAATTGTATTAAAAAGCTTTTTTAACTGTAATATTTTTAAATAGAAGAAATCTCGTACGTTTATCAAAATTTACAGTAAAATATATCTAATTAAAGGAATCATTCAAAAAACTTATGGTACAAAATTCCATACTATTATTTTCTATATATTATAACTATTTTATTATGATCTAGGAAATCTTTAAGAATAATAATTATTTCTTTTACATATACTCGTGTATATAACAGGTCAATTGAAAAGTCCTAAGCCTACCATATAAAAAACACATTTTTTTGGCAAAATTAGTTTTTTTTATTCAATATAATTCCCTTCAAGGGTGATACACTGATTATAGCGACCCTCCAACTTTTCGATACCATTTTTGTAGTACGATTTGTACTTTGCTTCAAAATAGGCCTCAGTTTCGGCGATCACCTCTTCATTCGACGAAAATTTCTTCCCAGCGAGCATTCTTTTGAGAGTTGAGAACAGGAAATAGTCGCTGGGGGCCAGATCTGGAGAATACGGTGGATAAAGAAGCAATGCGAAGCCCAATTCATGGATTTTTGCCATCGTTTTCACTGACTTGTGACACGGTGCATTGTCTTGGTGAAACAGCACTTTCTTTTTCTTCAAATGCGGCCGTTTTTCGGCGATTTCGTCCTTCAAACGCTCCAATAATGCTATGTAATAGTCGCTGTTGATGGTCCTTCCTTTTTCAAGGTAGTCAATGAAAATTATTCCATACGCATCCCAAAATACAGACGCTATAACCTTGCCAGCCGACTGTTGCGTTTTCCAAAGCTTTGGAGCGGGTTCATCGTGTGCAGTCCACTCGGATGACTGTCGATTGGACTTCGGAGTGAAATGATGGAGCCATGTTTCATCCATTGTCACATATCGACGCAAAAACTCGGGTTTATTAAGCTTGATCATCTTCAAACACTGCTCCGAATCATCAACGAATCGTTGTTTTGGGGCAAAAGTGAGCTCGCACGGCACCCACTTTGCACAGAGCTTTCTCATACCCAAATATTCGTGAATGATGTGATGTACAAGTTCAGTTGATATCTTTAGAGTGTCTGCTATTTCATTCAATTTCAATTTACAGTCATTCAAAATTATTTTGTGAATTTTTTTAATGTTTTCGTCAGTAACAACCTCTTTTGGGCGTTCACTGTCTTCGGTGCTCATTTCACCACGTCTAAACTTAGCATACCAATTCTTGAAGGCTGATTTTCCTAGGGCAGTGTCCGGAAACTCGGCATCAAGCCAAGTTTTTGCTTCAACTGCATTTTTTCCCTTCAAAAAGCAATATTTTATCAACACGCGAAATTCCTTTTTATCCATTTTTTTCATAATAACAAAAGTTGCTTCACTCAAAATGCTACAATTCACAAACTAATGATCCGACAGCTGTCAATTTTATACACGCATCTTTTGAGAGTTAGGGCTAACTAAAAAACAAATGGATTTAATTCTAGTAGCGCCATCTATGTGTCAGCCCGGGGACTTTTCAATTGACATGTTATATGATATATATATATATATTATATATATATATATATATATATATATATATATATATATATATATATCATATAAACAAAAATAATTTATTGAAAGATACTGAGACTAGAGCACAATGAAAAATACTACATCTGAAAGAGCTGTTATTTCCTGGTTTTGGTTGAAATAAAAAAAAAATATATAAAGGCATTGTTTTGGAATATAACAGTGGTTTCTTTTACATAATCTACTTAAGAAATCAAGGTTTTTTAAATAATAAATACAAGAAAAACTCTTGTTACATTTCATATTCTTATAATTCATGTTGCCTTTTGTAGACTGTTACACTAAGGAAAAATTAACTACAAGCAATTAAAAGGTAGCGTAAATTTTCAAAATGAGCACTAAAAAGCTTAATATTATTGTGTTTATTACTCTTTTAACTCATACCTTAGTAGGCATAACAAATCCGGTCAACATTTACCAGGATCAGGGTACTAAAACGAAATTAAAAAATTCGGTATTATTTGGGTTTTTTTTTTTTTTTTTTTTTTTTTGCTTTTCTTACATATTTTTAAATTTCTTATACAGTTTTTCACAATTGGGATTTATTTCATTCTCTCAGAAATTTTTATTTTTATTTTCTCAATGCTCTTTCCATTCTTTTTAAGCATTTGAGAATTATTCGTTTG
>BMAW01129234.1:0-16700 GCA_019974015.1 Nephila pilipes | reverse complement strand
TATATATATATATATATATATATATATATATATATATATATATATATATATATATATATATATATATGTAAAAGAGGGATTTAGCATTCCAAATGTCCTCTGGATTGTTCTTACTCATAGATATGGTTGCCTAAGGGTTTAATTCCATTACCAGATTCTATGTTTACTTCGTACTATTTACCAATTCAGTGATGATGCTTGAAGTTCGTTCACTACTTTTATTCTTGTGTTGACGAGATGAAGAAGTAATATTTATAAAACTACTATGCAGAGATTTATTCCATTAAAGGAACTAGTTCTTCTGAGAAAGATACATGGCTTCTTCCATCACTTGTCGGCGATGAGCGTCAGAACACTTGCTGTTGTTCGGAGATCAGAAGGCGGAGAAGAGAGCGAAAACAAAAGGTATCCCAGTTTTGCTTAGGAATAGGTGGCACTGCGTGAACTATCACAGGAAACTGATCAGTTGTACCATCAGTCGAGAAACCGAGGAGCTGGTTTTACATTTAAAAATACAGTTAATACTTTGATAATTAGCTGGAAATTCCTACAGAGATCAACCGCCCCTCCCCAAATGGAGCAAATCTCCAGCTATACTGGGATTAGCAAAACTTCACTAATTATATTTTATACTTTTCGAAATAACTAATAACACAAAAAAAGAAGAAAATTAATTTCGAATCTTTTCAATATTTTACATGCAACAAAATATGTAATCAATTTTTAAAGCACTTTATCATATAGGAATGATAAAAAATACTCATTTAAAGCAACATAAAATAAAAATACATATATATAAAAATGTAAATAACATAAGATAATATCGAGAACATAAAAAGAAAATAACATTGCATGAAATTAAATCAAACGAGCTTCACCAAATGATATCTTTCTACATTTGATATTTAAACGGTGTTGATAGAATAATGTCTTTTATCATACCGGAAGAGGTGATTGCAGAGTTCGTACCTTCGTGATGACCTACTTTTTCTACTACGTATCTATCGTAAAGGTTGTCTTTGGTGATTTTGTAGGGTCCTAAGAATTTTGATCTTAGTTTTAGACCATTTCAAAATTGAGTTCTTTGGATGGTTACCAGATCGCCTTTATTGTATTTTTTCAATATTCTTTTTAGCTTCTTTTGTTAGTAATTCTCGTTGTTCGCGTAGTTCCTCAAACAATTTATCGATGAGCAAGTTCTTAAATATGATATCTTCTTTGTTTCTCATTCCAGTACCAATCCAATGTTTTAATGGTGACCATTTAGTGCTTCGACAGGCTAATATGTTAGGGAATCTTTGAAGTCGATCTATGTACTTGTACCATTTAATAGAGTCGTTGAAAGTTAGCTTGGTTAAAACTCGGATAAGTGTAAGGTGGATTATTTCAACTTATCCATTTCCTCGTGATACATCTGTAGCTATTTGAAGATGTTGAATACATTTCCTGTACAATAATCGCTAAACACTTTTGAAATAATCGCTGATCCTCTATATGATACGACTCTTATAAGGTTTCCAAATTTTTTTTTGTTGCACTTGAAACATCTCTGAAGCATTTTCAGCCGACACTGTTTTTACAATGTACAACCAATTGCTTAAAATGTTGTCTTTCCTTTGGAATTGGATTTAAAAAAACATTCTTTATTACTACTCTTTCTATTAGTTAATATTTGACGGCTATACTTATAATCAGATCATTTTTATGCATGGTCTTTTGGAAAATAGAACAATCTGTGACTATTTTGAAATGCTGACCTAAGAGGTACTTTCGAAATTTCTTTAATGCCGTTATAATTACGAGAACTGCTAATTCATTGCTTTTATGCTTCTCTTCAGCTGGACTTGTTTTCTGTGACATATAATAAATAGGACGTAATTTGACATCAACGGCTTCTTGTAATATAACTGCTGCGTATCTCAATTTACTTGCGAACGTGTGTAATTCTGTTCTTCTTCCACATTTATAAATGTGGCAGACTGGAATCTCAGACAATACTTTCGTTAGCTTTTCTAATGCTTTTTTCTGCTGTGCTCCAAAAACAAATAAATTTTGTTGAGTCCTTGTCGCTTAACGGTTTTGCAATTTTCGAGTAATCTTTGACGTATTTTCGGAAATATCCTGTTAATCCTAGGAAACTTTGTACTTTCTTTACGGTCGTTGATTACGGAAACTTTGCGTTTGCTAACGTCATTGCAACTGAGGGCTTGATGATTCCATTTTCTACTATGTCACCTAAAAATTCAACTTTTCGCACATTACGAACTGACACTTCTTGAATTTTTTCTCCGGAACATATTTCTATGCAACTTTAAACACAATTTTAAGGTTTTGGAGTACTTCCTTTTTGTCTTTTGCTGGAGCAGTAAGGTCATCCATATAACTTACTTAAATTCTTTTACGTGAAAGGTCTCTGAAAATGCTTCTGACTATTCTTTTCAAAACACCTGGGCTCGTGCTTCAAGTGCTAATCGGCGCTGTGATTGACAAATTGGTTCATCATCCTTCAAAATAATTCGCATGATGACCGTGTTTTAAGGCTTGTAGATTTCTATTATTTTCATAAGTTCTTTTTTGATCTCAGTATCTCCTATGTGATTCCGTTCTACTTTTTCGACGTTTTCCCGCTAGTATCTGCATCACGAATGCTTGATTTTCATATTTAACAAAATCTACACCATTCTTCGTGAAGTTGACTGATGCTCGTTCTAAAATATCCGAACCTACGATTGCTTCAAACTAAAGTTTGATTTGTATGTAACACATTCTAGGTTAGTGTATAGTTTCCTCCATCCTTCTGAAATTCTTGTTCGAAAAATTCTGTCGTAGTGTCGTAGTGACTATGCCGATTAAGAGAATTTTGTTCTTCTTTGGATGGATGATTCTTCTGCTAGTATTTTCTCGTAGTAGACTGACGGTACTTCCAATGTCGATACGCTCAGTAATTTTCTTGCTTTTAGACTTTATTTCCTTGGTGCATAGAATTTCTTGACTGATAGTGGCACATGCTTGCTTCTTTCTGTAGTGAAATATGTTGATCTCTTCGACTGGCATGTATTTGGCTCTTTCGCTGCATCGTTGAATCTTCTATACCTAGAGTAATTCGTTTGAGCTTGATTAGAAACATTTAAAATCGTATATATTTCTCTCCCCTGAATTTCATTTTGGATCCGTCGATTCGAGATTTCGTGATTTCCTTCATAACTTCCAAGACTGGTATTTCGAGCTTCGTGATGCCAATTGTAATTCTTGGTCACTGCAACTTTTCTACTCGATCTGTCCTGCTTGAATATTCTTTTCGATTCAAAATGTCGATATTTTTCTGGTGCACTAAAAACTTATTTTCCCCTAAAATACGTACTGAATGGTTTTGATTTAGTGCTCTCTTAATATTTTCGCACTCTTTGAATTTTTATGTTAACTTAGCTGGCGAATTTATCGTTGTCCATTCGTCTAGAAAATGTTGCTTGAAGTCTGTAGGAGCTTTACTTTTCATTTGATCATAGATGATCAGTTTTCTTAATTCTTCAAATGATTCGACTTTTAATCCTGATGTCCATCCGCCGAAATATGTTGCTTCGTGGCAAAAATCGGTCTAAATGTGACTGTAAACTTTTTGATGCAGGGTAAATAACTGGCGTTAATTTAAATCTTTTTAGCAGCAGTTCTGTTCCTTGGTCATAATTCTTTGCTCTGGTTCACATGTAACGATGTGAGAAATTTTGGAATTTAAGAGACCTAAAAGATATGAAACCCAATATACTTTTGGAATAATTAAACTTTACACTTGAAGTTCGAAAAAGATTAAATATAAGCTAATATCTTCTTTAACTTCACAGTTATGGAGAAATTTGGATATTTCCATGCCTAGTAATTTTTAAATGTCGGTTTCGTCAACCGTTGGGAATATTTGGAGTTGAATTTCTAATTTTAATAGCTCCAGCTCAAATTCATGTTGATCTTGACGCCGTTTCCCTTCTATAGCTTGGGTTTCTAGACGCAACTTTTCTTCAAATTCTTGTTTTTGTTGTGTTTCGGCAATGGTTTCAAGAAGCACCTTTTTTCATTTTTTTTTTTTTTTTTTTGGTTTTATTTTGGCAAAAGTTTAAAAGCGGAATGTTTCTTCTCTTTCTTTTCACTGCTCTAATATAGTCGTAAACAAATGTTTTTTTGAATTTTTTATCATATTCATTATCTTTAACAATTAAGTTTTTAACTTTCTTAACTGATATTGAAGAATCAGGCTCCAGATCAAATTCTTCCACGACATAAACAAATCTTCCCTCCTACCTTTAGCTAAGAACGACATTTTGAAAATAATATGTGAATAAATTCCCCATGGGATATACCCAATATAAATCCACTGTGTAATATTACATTCAAAGTGCTTTTAGTCAAGGCAGTAGCTAGTAAATAAATGTTCAGAACATTCCTGTAGAAGATGGAATACTTTGACATCTACTGAAATAAAAGCAACTTTTAAAAGCAATTACCTTTGTTTTCTATGTCCCATAAAAACTTATCATTCAATCAACTTTGTTGCGTTAAAATGCTTAGGTTGCTCCTTGCACATCCAAAATTATGATGAACAATCGGACAAAATTAAATAGAAATGCGCGAATGATAACATCATACGAATTCTGAATGCATTTGTAAAATATCAGGGCACTTTTACTTAACCAATACTTGTAGAAAGTAACGTGAACGATTCATGCATACAGGAGGGGGTATCGTAAAAATTTAATTATTGTTCTAAGAAATAACCCAGAAATATCTAGATACAATTTATTCTGGTTATTAATTTATCATTATGTAAATAATAATGTAGATTGCAACTTTCCATGCATAATTACAGCTGTGCGAGGAAATGAATAAGTGTTTCTTTCGCGGATATCTGAAGCCTTAGTCAGCAAGTGAAGGATCCTTGGGTATAAGAATAAATATGTGAAAATATACAACTGTAGTAATTTTTGTGATGCTCAGTATGTAAACATGTATTGCAGATAGAGCTTTGAACTTACAAGTGCAATGTTTATAATTTTTTTAAAAGAATCATATTTAAATTAATGTTAATAATGCTTTCACAATCACTAAAATGACAATATTTTATTTAACTGTATATTCAATACAAATGATTAGAATTAGAAAAAGTATCATCAAACACGAATTGACTCCCACAAAATGTTTCTTAAAAAACGACTTATGATGAAGTTATTGCACTAATAACATGTATGGGCATTTATAAATTACATTTGTATTTTGTTGTACAGTTTAACGTTATAATACATTTTACTTAAGTGTTTACTAAATTTACAATTTAACGTCATAATAATTTATTGGAATGTTACATATATGATGAAATAAACGTGAAACAGTGCAAAACAAAATATAACATTCTAAAAATACTTTGAAAAAATGCAAACATATTTTATTAAAAAAAAGAAAAGAATCATTTCTTATAAAATAATCCTTAAACACATATCAAGTAGAAACTCTTTATTTGTATCGTTTGTTTGCTGGAATTCATGATCGTCCCTTTTTAAACAGATGAAAAAGACTATTCTATTGATGAATCTGAAATTGGAACAACAGAAAAGTGGAAACATTCAAAGGCAAACAGTTTTAAGTCATTCCCATTATGTTTTCTTAAAATTCTGTCGTATTGTTCATAAAAAAACATTTCTAAATTTCCTTGGTATAAAGTACAATAATAAAGTGTTCTCAATAAATGAAATTTTTAATAATTGCCTCTTATTATTTTGTTTAATTGAAATAAACGTTGCGAAATGGCTCAACTTTCATTATTCAGTTAACTAAATTATGAATTTCTGCTGTATATTTTTTATAAATAGTGAAACACCTCTCATTTAAAACTTAATATAATATTAGATGAATAACTTACAAATGTTACCATGATTTAATTTTTTTTTTAAATTTCATTAGGGTTTCTATTCTTTTAAGAGTGTAAAGTTCATTTATTTAGCTTTTTGTTTGGTTAAACAGTTCTTCCGAAAAACATACGTCTCACAATTAACGGTAATCTTTCCATTACATCAAACATGCCTAGAAGGGATAACCCTAGCCATAACCCTAACTCGCAACCTAAAAAACTTAGAAGCTCGAAGCCTTCAAACTTTGCTTTTTGTTTATACACAGTTCTTTCTAAGCTAGAATAGAATATATTTAATCGTACTCTTTCCTCTCTAAAATATTGAAAAGTGAAAGGTTCGTTCAAGATGCACGCTTTAGAGGGCCAAATCGCGCTGGATAAAATCTCGTTGTAGGAAGTAGATCTACATGGTTGAGGACAATCGCAAGTTGGACCGGAGTTTGACATTTTTTCCAAGACGTCATTCAGGCAACACATTTGCGTTTGGTTTGTTAAATTGCAGTGTTTTAAGTTATTCATTACACTAAAAGTTTGATCGATGCAGCCGCACATGGCGAAATTTTCGGTTTGGATGCAAGTCCTAACACAATCTTTTTGACTTCGTACAGATGATCCTTGGCGCTTTTCGTAATCGACGCAATGGTCCCTGAAAGGCGTTGGCAACCTGTACATAACGCTTTGCAGCAGAGAAACTGATAATTCATAACCAGGAGCCACATTGAAACCTTGTTCTTCTGGATTAGAAGTTTCATTTGGATCGTGAATTACAACTCTTGCACCAAAACTTTCAGTAGCTGGAGAATAAAACGAAGTCTCTAAATATAAATCCAAAACTAGACCACTGTCTGGACCAATATGAGACACATATAGCGGTTTCATTTCTCGAGTTTGTTTATTGAATGTTACACAGTTACCGTAGCGTAGGCTCTGAAAATAAGTGGTAAGATCTTTAGGACATATTTTACGATTAAAAAGACAGCTTTTTATGAAATCAAAAGGGTGATGACCATTTTTACGTCGTGTTTCTTCGTCCATTTTGTAAAACTTCGTTAAAAATCGTTGTTTGTCCATTTTTCTTTTATTTCGTTTGGAATTCTGAACATTACTGCACTGAAATAAATGTCTTCCCTCAGAAAATAATAAAGGAGTTCCATTTACTGGTGTTTCGTAAAGGTGACGTCCTTCCTCAATGAATTCAACTTTCATTCGGTTGAAATTACAAATGCTGACTGCCGGAAAACTTACACTTTTCTCTTCCTCCTTTTCTAACGTAAATACTATTGGATAAAGGAAATAAAAGTTTAAAAACTTGTAGCTTTTATAAGCGCTTCCTATTAGTCCTATTATCAGTAGCAAGGATCAGAATAATTTGCGCATTGTTGCTGAAGAACAATTTATTTGAGAAATTGCATAAACTGAACAAGGCATTGAGATATTTCTTTATCTATTTTAATGGTTGGATATCTCTATTGATATTTGATACAAATATTAATTGTAGCTCTTTCTCATTAATCATTGAATGTATTTTAATATTTTTTTGATATTTATTAGAAGATTGATCTTTCTCTTGGAGACTGTTTTGGTATCCTATAGTGATGTATTTTAATTCCATTCTAAGGCTTCGTTATTGTTATTAACTCCGATACTTATATATGCATACATCGATTGGCATTGTCAGCTTAAAAATTATTAATTTAATAGTTATGCATATCTAAATATAATTCGAACTCTTTAAACAAGCGATTTGACGTTTTTCTGAAAATTTCAATTTAAATTTGTGTATTCAGAAAATCTAAAATCCATATATTAGTAAAATATTATATCGTTTTCAGTTGTTTAACTTATAGTTAAACATGCGATACTTCAAAACAGCTGTTTATCTAGACCATCACTGAAATTTCTAGCTCTGAAATTAACGACATTCAACAAAAGAAAAGCTTTATCGTACTCATTCAAATGCGATTATTTATTCAAATAACACAAACAAAATAAAACATCGTCACAAATGTCACAGTAAACCAAAATTATATTTTTGTTTGTTATCAATTGAAAGTAAATAATTTCTATAATACGCAAATTTCTGATTTCAACTTACTTTTAAACTATATAATTTATTTTATCCACTTTCGTTTTTGAGAACTTGCTCAGACATTTTAAGTTTTTTCATTGTCGGAGTTTATTATGAATATTTTAAAAATGAAACGATGGAAATTCCTATTTTTGATATTCATATAATTTCTCTAAAATTGAAACGTGTAATTACTAGAATAAAAACTAAATTGGGTATATAATTCATGTTTATATAATGTTGGAATATTCTGAAATATTACGGTGATATTCGTTTCATTACCCTTCTCAGATAATTTATTTCTTCACAAATTATTCGATAAACTATAACTGTATACATCTTTGAATTTCATTCTTTTTTTTTTTTTTTTTTGGTTTTATATATGTATTTATAAATAAAATTTAAAAGCTAATGATGAAATCATATTTATTCTAGATAGAGTTTCAAATTTATCTTTCGGATATAAAAACGTGCAAAAATTAAATTTGATTTCTTTAAGTATTATTTTGAGAAATTCCAGTTCGTGATTTACCAATTAAAAAGATGCTGTAAAAGTGTATTGCAGGTAGAAAAAGATACTTTTACATTCCTATCGTTTAAAAAGTAACTGTCTGATATGTCCACTTCTGAATCCAACTAAATTAAGTGGAATCTTTGCACCACAAATATTCCAGAATGGTAAAACCGGATATTCTAATACATTTTTACTTACACATAGATTGTATCTCAGAAGCGAAAAATTCTCGATGTATTGAGTTACTCGTAGTTTTTCTTGACAGGAGAAGTTTTATTATTGCATACCTTTACAGGAGAAGATATAAAATAGGATATAGTTCCAAAGGACTTATCGTTAACGTGGGAAAGTATTTTTTCCATTCCTTTCTTCGGAATTTAATTTCTGCTTTCACTTTCAATTCTCTAGTACATCAGTAACTTAGTGATCTTAGTCGTACATATAATAGTTCATTTTCATCACAAAATCTCCGGGAAACTCTTTATCTGTACGTAAAGAGTTTTCAATTTTTACAAGCTTTAAATAAATATGTTACTTCGATGTGATCTTACAGCAGCATCTATTTCATTACCAATTTTACCGTCAAATCTATAACCATGTTTTTGAAAAAGCTTTCAGTAAATAATTGAAATAATTAAAAATAATAATTTTGAGTGCATATTGCTAAAAAATTACTTTTATTCAATAATTCATTAGCAATGATAATAATAATAATTTAACAAGTATGGAAAATAATACATAAAAACTTATTTTGAATCCAAATGTCGGACTTATTGAAAGTACTACAAAAAATAGTTCTAATCACTGAGAATATCGACTTTTATTGTAATTTAGACAGTAATGTTTTTGTATCAGAGCTATTTTTAATAATTCGTCCCATTCTTAATAGAAAAAGTTAGTGTAATTAGAAAAATTCAGGCTCTTAATGTCACTATTCATTACCATAATTGCTGCATTTAATTTTTTACAGAGAGGTTTTGAGTACATCAAGTTCTTTTCATTGGCTTAAAAAATGCAAAACAAGTATTTTACGTTTTAAATGTATTCAATGATATTAAATCTGATGATATAACACAATCTATCATTGCTGTCCGACATGAAAGTATTTCGTTTTTTATCTTCATGTTTAACATATTTTTATCTCCTTTTTAACCAGGTTTAAGTGTATCACTATCAATCAATAACATTCAATTGAATCGGATATTAGATTTCAAATATAAAAGAAACTTTCAAATATTTTATCAACAAAGTTTCGTAAAATAATTATACATATATTTCAGACTTAATTTAAACTTAAAGATTTGAATTTAATGATTTATGGAAGTATCAAACATTCACATTATTACATACTCGTAAATTTGCAATATTTTATCGCATATAATAAATTAGAAGACATTTTTTGTGTGTCTTATTTCTCTCGATTATAGCAAATTTTCAATTGATTGCAGTAAATTAGATACATAACTTGTTATATTAAAAATGAACTCATTTTAAAACTTTATACATAAGGTGGTTAAAATTAAAGTTACCTATTAGTACCTACGTGAAATCCTTTCTGAATGACGGATGTTGGTGAAACTAGGTATACACATTATATGGACCTGCAGAAAAAAAAATAATAATTCAAATTTCGACCAATAGTTCACAGTTTCCTTGTAAGATAATGCACGTGATGCTAATTTGGAGCGGTTTAAAAAGACAGCAATCACTGCCGTAAGATGATTCTGCACAATGCCATTAAAGAAAGATCGAGCGTTGCTGTTCAAGCTTTATCAGAGAGGCAGTAATTTGTCAACTGCACTGCGAGAATATCGATACTTGAAAGGCATATGAATACGGCCTATGTCGAGGCAGACTTGGCAAAAGATGATGAAGAAATTCCAAAAAGTTGGAGAGTTATATAGGATTGTTGCAAGGAAGAGGATGAAAACTGGTTTCAAATGAAATTGTGGACGAAGTCGTTCTGGCCGCGGTGAAAGTAGCGACCGTCCAATCGTCTTTCTAGAAGTGCTCGAGCAATGTCACATAAGTTGTCTCTCTTTAGGTCTGCAGTACGAGAGCTACTTCTCTACGTCGTAAAGTGATATGCATACATGATTCACGTTGTTCAAGCGCTGAACACTGCAGACTTGGACTATCGCACTCAAATGCTAGAATATATTTGGCCAGAATAGTCGTCGACAATGCATGGCCTTGAAACATTTTGGGTCGTACGAGTCGCATTTTACCTTAATTAGAGCGATGAATATTCAGAGCTGTCGCATATTAGGAAACGCAAGTCGTAATGTTGTAAAGGAACAGTATCTGCATTCTGATTACATTACTTTATGGTGTAGTTTTAATGTCGTTTTCATTTTTGGTCCCTGTATCTTTGAGAACACTCATCATGGATCTCAAAGATGTTCCATTGCAGGTGTCTGTTATTGCGCCTTTCTTCATAAGCAACCATTTCCACCTTACAAAAACGAGAGTTTAAAAGAAAGTGCACCATCTTACTTTCTTCGACAAATAACGACACTGCTTCGTGCTCACTTTTGAGGTAATCGGATGAATTTTAAAAGGTTTTTGGCCACACCTGACCTTCCATTCTACTACTCCGAAACTGAATCCCAGTCTATGGTCTACATCTCTATTTTTTCTGTCTGCAATAAAAGCCGACATAACGCATCATGTTGCAGCAATTGATAGTGAAACTCTCCTCGTTACAGTTCAACATGTTATGACACACTTTGAACTTGTGCTTGATGCAAATGGAGCGCATGTTGAACATATACTGTAATTAAATGCTTCCCTTTCTCACCTGGCGGTTGAAATTTGAACTATTAATTTTTATTGCAGATTTCTATCCTCCATGGTCCATTTAACGTATACGAGTACCAAGTTTCATCGACATCCATCTATCAGAACTGACTGTACGTAGGTCTGAATAGAATAACTTTAGTTATAACCCCCCCACTGTAGATGTAAATAATTATTCCTTTATAAAAAAATCTAAATTGAATGCTAAAAACACTAAATGCAATTATTACATAGTGTGTATTCATCATTTTAATTAATTCGAATGAAATTATGTATAGTATTAAAGGAAATCAGGCTTGTCTCCCATTATCAGTGCAGTGAAATACCTTTTTTTACATTTATCTTGCTTTGTTTTGACTTACACAGAACATCTTCTTCCAAATAAAGTATTTCTTGACTTTTAATGACCTTAGAAAGAGTTTTTGTGACGGAAAGAAAACAATATGAAGAAATAATTATTTGGTTTATAATAACAATGCAAAATATTTCAATTTATTATTTTTAGGAGAATAAACAGAAATATTCATTTAACGTAATTTTAATTTTTTTTTTTTTTTTACGTTGATGATTTTTATGCCAAATTTAGGGCATGTCATGTTTTATGCTACGTTTAAATGCCGAACATAATAAAAACATCGACAAACTTAGTGAAAAAATTCGAACTTGACGTCCGAGAAAATGTTGCTTCTAATTCAAAATTATTTGTCTAGAAAACAGGACATTTGGTATTATTCACTTAAAAGAGGATACTTTACACCAATGGCTCTCAAACTGTGATACTATTCTGCAGGTATAATATTATAACTAGATATCCCGTTTAACTAACCTGTGTAACTAATAATATCCTGTATAATAGATGTAACTAAAATCCTAATATATTCTGTAACAAAAGTTACTGTGTATATTTAGTTAGCCTTGTCCGAAGGACTTAATGTGAATATCTCCTATTATTATATAAAAAAAAAGGTTTGCGCTATTCATGTGATTTATATTTCTTATATAAATATCAATAATACATTGAGAGAGGAAAAAGGCGCGCGCGTGTGTTTGTTAATTTTTTTTCCTGAACAAAGCAAATCTAATACGATTATTAACCTTCATACAAACAATTGATTACTATGGTACATACAATTGATCAAAGAGGTGCATTCAAATGGTTCAGTTGATATCTTTAGAATGTCTGTTATTTCATTCAATTTCAATTGACGGTCATTCAAAATCATTTTGTGGATATTTTTTTAATGTTTTCGTCGATAACAACCTCTTTTGGGCGTTCAGCGTCTTCGGTGCTCATTTCACCACGCCTAAACTTAGCATACTAATCCTTGATGGTTGATTTTCCTGGAGCAGTGTTCGGAAACTTGGCATCAAGCCGAGGTTTTGCTTCAACTGTATTTTTTCCCTTCAAAAAGCAATATTTTATCAACACGCGAAATTCCTTTATCCATTTTTTTCACAATAACAAAAGTTGCTTCAATGGAAATGCTATAATTCATAAACTAATGATCCGACAGTTGTCAAATTTATACACGCATCTTTTGAGGGATAGGGCTAACTAAAAAACATATGTATTTAATTCTAGTAGTGCCATCTATGGCCGGGGACTTTTCAATTGAACTGTTATCCTACCTGTTATGTCCCGACTCTATTTCTCGATCCTCCCTATAGACGCTTTGTTTAATCAACTCCCCCTTTCTATTGCCCTTTCATTGGCGGTAGAGCTTAACTTGGTTAATATATTCCGTGGTCTCCCTTCCATGCTTTAAAATCACTACATTGTTTTGAAACACTCGAACCACTTTGAAGGGTCCTTCGAATTTGGGCTGAATTTTCGCTACCACCTTCTGTTTTGCTGAACTAATTGGATGCGTTTCCACTAATACAAGATCATTTATTTTAACTGTCCATTCCCTTCTTCTCTTGTTGTAGTACCGAGTCTGTCTATTTTGCTGCATCTCCGTTCTTTGTTGAACCTCTGTTAAGAGTTTCTCAATATCCCTGCACACCATATCTACATGTTCGGGGACTTGTATCAGTTTTTGGAAGGGCGTTATCAATTTACGCTTTAAAAACAGTTCAGCTGGGGTCTTTCCCGTTGTTTCATGCACCGCTGTTCTAATTGCGTAAGCAAACTGTTGTAGAAGTTGGTCACAAGAAGTATGGTTCGATTGCACGTAACTGGCAATCATTTGCACTATGTTCCTTTTGACTCGTTCTGAAGCGTTTTCTTGCGGCCTGTAAGCCGTAGATTTTATGTGTGCGATGTTCAAGGTGCGACATAGTTCCTCAAATATTTCCGGAACGAATTGGGGTCCGTTGTCACTGACTACCTTAATTGGAGCTCCGTATCTAGATATATAATTTTTAAAAAAGGCAGTGGCCACTGCTGACAGCGCTGACATATGTTGCACGTTGAAATATATTCGCTTACGATTTTACTCATCTTATTAAAGTAGCACGAATCTTTGATTCTGGCATAAGTTTTTTTTACGCCAAAATGACCCGCCAATGGATTATCGTTAAACTCCTTTAGCAAAGATTCACGCAGTGTTTGTGGAATATAAGCTTGTAGTTCGGGTTTAGAAGTTAGACGTTTTGCGTAAAAAAGAATACCATCAATTAGTTTCAAGTCTTAGGACAAATTTTCACATATTACTGCATTTATTGTCGAATCCTCCAGGTTTTCCAAATAGAGATAAATATGTCCCAAATCCGGGTCCTGTCTCTGCTCACCTTTCAGCTGTTCTCTCGAAGTTAACACTAGCGAATTGATAGTGGCGCAAGAGACACTCTCAAGTGCCTGTCCTTCAAAGGGTTGTCTAGATAACATATCGGCCACCACATTCTGCTTTCCCGGCCTATGTTCCCATTCTATGTTATATTCTGCCAGTTTTAACGCCCATCTTAACATCCTACTTGAAAGATTTTTCCCGTTCATTAACTTGGTCAGCGCTGCGTGGTCCGTTACCACTTTTGTTGGACAATGCTCAAAATATGAACGTAATTTTTGTAAAAACCACATCACAGCCAAACATTCCCTTTCAGTTATGGAATTATTTCTTTCTGCCTTATTTCGCGTTCTGGAAGCATATGCTATGGTTCTTTCACCCTGCATCAAAACAGCACCTACTCCTACCGCGCTAGCATCGGTGTGCAATTCAAAAAGGGCATTTAAATCAGGCAACTGTACAACTGGCCACTTTTAGCGTGTCAATGACCTTTTGTGCCTCAGGAGTCCATTGAAACTTGACATTTTTAAGTTTAAGAGCGTACAATGGTTGACACAGTTCGGAGAATCTCCCTGATAAACTTTTGATACCATCCCGTCTTCCCTAAAAATCTCGAAACTTGTCGTGCATTTATCGGGGCGGGTATATCAAGAACAGCTTTAATTTTGTTAGGATCAGTTTGCACCCCATTCTTATTTATGATCACTCCCAGATACTTCAATTCTTCTTGACCGAAATGACATTTTTCAGTGTTTAAAATCAACCCAGCATCCCGTAACCACTGAAAAACTATCTCCAGGTGATGGACGGGATAATCAAATGATCCCGAAGTAATTATAACATCATCCATATAAACATAAACAAATTTCCCTATCACTGGTTTTAATATGATATCCATCGCTCGCTGAAACGTGGGTGCACTCCCTGATAATCCGAAAGGCATCCTTTTGAAGGAGTACGTCCCCTTTTTGGTGACAAAAGCCGTCTTAGGTATGTCTGGGGAATTAATAGCCAATTGAAAATACCCAGATTTGAGATCTAACGTAGACATGATACAATTTTGCTGAATGTTCATTAATAGGTCATCGATTATCAGCAATGGGTACTCAGGGTACCTAATGATAGCTTTCAGTTTCCTATAGTCTATTGCGAACCTATACGCGTCAGGTGAATCGACAGGTTTGTCATTTTTATATTTACATAAAACAACAGGGGAAGAATATGGGGATTGAATGGGCATAATAGTTCCTTCCTCCAAAATTCTTTGAATGTGCAGTTCTATTATGCTTTCTTTGACTCTATCACAGCGATAGGGTCGGGACGCTACCGGAGGTTGATCTCCTGTATCAATTTCGTGGTATAGCACATGAGTGAGACTTGGCTGATCTGAGAATAACTCCGAGTACTTCCTGAAGAGCTGCTGCAACTGTTGCTGCTGACACTTCTGCAACCCCGTTCTATTTAGATCGATTCCGACCGCTTTTACTTCCTTACAGTTAACTTGTCGCATCTCTCCATCAAGTATACTTAAGGCGTTTGCCTCAAAGTCCATCGTAATTTTAGATGCCTTCAAAAAATCCACACCCAGAACGCAAGGGTACTGCAAACCTTCCTCTACATGAAATTGCCACTGCTTTTTAAAATTTCTTATGCATTCCGATAAGCTTACGTGCCCTAATGTCTTACAAGTTGCTCCCTGCGCCGTGAATAAGGTAATGTTCGACTCTAGATTTTTAACAAAGTAAAAATAGCGATTATAAAATTCAAGCGATACAAACGATCTCTCAGCCCTCTTCAAACTTTTCTTTTACATGAAAGGCAGGATTTTGAGTCTTAAAAGATGAAAAGCACATCAGCCCTGGGCTACTTGGTTTGGTTTTATAAGCGTCACACTGAAAGGAAAAAGTGGGTTGTTGGCAAAGGCTTCCCCGGCTACACGACGTATCTTTAGAGGCATCTTTACCCGCATCCACGACTGAACGAAAACCGCTGCCTGCGAGTACGCGATTATGAACAGTTGTCTAAAGCGGCCTCTTCGTCCGATTAAAAACATCTGATAAGGTCGAGTCTACTTTCAAATAAAATATCTACACTATATTAATTTTATATAAAAAATGTTTGATTACCTTAAGTCGTAATCCTGTTAATCTCTGATAGTGGGAGTGACTGGGGGATAAGGCGTTAACGCCGAATTATTAGATTCTACTCCAGATATTTATTACAATGTAACATCTCCATGTTGCTACTCTTAAAACACACACAG
This sequence comes from Nephila pilipes, assembly GCA_019974015.1. Classification (NCBI taxonomy): domain Eukaryota; kingdom Metazoa; phylum Arthropoda; class Arachnida; order Araneae; family Nephilidae; genus Nephila; species Nephila pilipes. Next base: position 437 of record BMAW01129234.1, on the reverse strand, counting down.
TTAAAAACATACATAAAATACAGCGATTAGAAAAAAATACAATGTTGTCGGAAAAACTAATATTTAGGTGTGAACCATTAATTGTTAAAATTTGATGTGGGAAATAAATTAAAATACAAAGACTTCAAGGCAAATAGAACATTTAAGTATAATACCCTCCCATTATAAACTACTATCGAATCCGCTCAGGTTTTGTTTTATTTTTAAATATGAGATTTTTCTACCCCCCTATTCAAAAATCGTCGCAATCTAAAACGATTTATTCATCTTTATTTTTAAGTTCTATTCTTGTTGTTGTTGTATTTTTTGAGTGCGATGTACTTTCATTTATGTATCAATCTTTTGAGATATTTCAATTGTATGGCCATTTAATTTTAGAACTATTTTTAGGTTTGGTTTTGAAATATGGTTGTACAGCAATATTTAAGAATATATGC
>BMAW01129225.1:0-16692 GCA_019974015.1 Nephila pilipes | reverse complement strand
CTTTTATTCAACAAATAAATTGTGAAATTGACAAATAGTTAAGTTAGAGGATTATGTATGAGGGAGTACCGTAAAGTTTTAATTATTATATATATTCAGAAATAACCGAGAAAACTAGATAAATTTCATTTTATTTATTAATTAATTCTTATATACATAATGTTATAAATTACAACTATCAACGTTGATTTGTTTGGTTTCAGAAAGCCTAGTCTGAAAAAGCCTGTAGTATCGTAAAATTTAATTATTACTAAAAAAATCAGACAGAAACGTAATTTTGTATTCAATATTCTTAGATTTTTGTCAATAGTCTCTTTTTGCGCATTTTATAAATTAAAACGAGTTAAAGTTGTGCGCATGGATTCGAAAAAATTTCGAAATTCACACAAGAGTATGGAACGTTATAAATTAGTTAGACATCCCCACTCCCATAAAAAGACTGCTTTCATGAAACATTCAAGCTGGAGCTTTATTAAAAAACTAAATTTATCCTACAATAGCAAACAGTCTCGTAAATGAGACATTTATGCGTAGAAAACAGAATGTAAAAACATTTCCATAAAGTGCAAACGACCTTCTGTACTTTAACGCCAAATCTCGCTAAATAAAAGAAATAAAATGTCACAATAAAAAAAAGGGAGTTGCATATTTTGAGAGATATAAAAAACAGGTATTGTTGAAACAGATGTCCTAAAATAGCGGTTATTCCCTCTGAGACTTAGTAACAGGTATCATATACATTTTTGACAGTCATTTCCTTTTTCTTTACCTGAGTATTATTTCTTACCTTCACATAATTTCAAATTTTTTAAATATTTTACAATAATGCATAATATATATATATATATATATATATATAATTTTTAAACACAAAGCGAAATCACACAATTCTATTTTTCATTAAGCTAAATTTTAAGCATATATATATGTATATCAAGTAAATAAAAATACAATAAGCAAAATAAAGGGAAAAAAACTAAATTTTCAAAAAAGGTAGTTATAATGCAATTGTTGAAAGAATATAAATGAAAAACAGATAACAACAACAAAAAATTCACAAAGAAAATACACAAAAGAAACTTAATGAGACAGTAAAATATTGAAAATAAATTAAAATAAAGAAAAAAGAAGTAGAGTATTTATTCGTAACTACTGCCGCCCCCTTAGGGGGCATGTTTATACATGCATTTAAGATAACACTATAAACATACACTTTCATATATATGTGTGTGTGTGTGTGCAAGTGTATGTTTATAGTGTGGAAAATAATGAATCTACATATGACCTTGAAGGTCCTCGTGCTCACATTGCTGCACCAGAGGATAAAAACGAGATGTCACGAAAGAATTAGCTCCTCATAAAAACGGAGAACCGCATTATTTGATAAGCACAAAGGTAATGGAACAATGATGTGTCTTTAGCATTTATTATTTATACGTGCGTGCCAAAATTGTACTTTCATCAATGGTTTTATACTCAACGTTATGAAGTCTTTGGCCTATGCATTAAGGTTAAGTATGTCAAAAAATAAATAGTTGCCATCATTTTATGACATACCTCTTAGCACAGGGTCTAAGTCTTAAAACACACACATATATGTATATATAATGCACTAAATTTAATAAAAATTAAAGACCAATTATTCGAATAAAGTCTTTTGTTTCATGTTTAATGAAAGAGGGGCAACAACAGGGTGAGGAACGCAGCGCAAGCTACATCCATTAGATTCCGTGAATTACATTGTATACATTTTCAAGACCTAAGAGAAAAAGGAATTTTCCCTTATTTTTAGCTTTATAGTAGGGATTTTCTTTCTTAGACGTAATAGTACACTTGGTACAGATGTAGGATTCTTAGGGACTTAAGCTGTAGACAGAAAGTCGAAGAGGTAATCTGAATCCGTGGGAAAAGCTGATATTGCAGGTTTAAAGCACGAGGGATTGCATAAATTAAAGTTAAAAAGGAATAGTATCAGGAAATAAGAATGAAAGCTTTATTTTTAAGAAAGAGAATGAAAAAATTTGGGAATTAAATTATTATTCAGGGATTATTACAAACTACAGTTAAATCTTTGCATATATATACGTGTGTGTTGTAACTTCTTTAAGTGGGTACCATTAACTCGGATTTCCTGATTACAAGGATTATGATTTTTTTTTTAATTTCTTAAAATTCAGAAGCAATCTGGAATAACACTAAATCAATCTGGAATCCTCACTTTCAAATTTCTTTTTTTTTTCCTATTCTTCGGTTAACCTGGATTTTTGATACCCATGATCACTCTTGTCTACCTAGATTTAATTAAAATAAACAGCGAAACAAATATTTTAAGAGAATTTTAGAATATTTAAAAATTAGAAAGAAAAACATATTAAAAAAAATTTTAAGAGTAGGAAAAAAATTAATAAGAAAAGGAAAAAAAAATCTAATTTAGTTTTTATGTCTGATTATATATACAAAAATGAAGAAATGAAGAAGTAAAGTATTACAGAGCTTAGAAAAAGTTTAAAAAGAAACGAATTTGCTAAAAGGAATACTAGATATATAAATGATGGCAAGAAAAGTAAAATAAAACGATGAATACGTATAGGTAAGAGTTGAAGAAATAAAAAAAAAACAGAAGGAAAAGCAAAAATGAAAATCAAATATAGCATTGCTTATAAAAAGCTTTAACTAACTGAAGGTAGTTTTGTGTTAAACTTGTTGTTCTTGCCAGATTTTCCCGAAACAGATGAATGTTACATAAATAATGGTATTGAACCAAAATTTCAAAACATCAACAATACGAAAATGTAGAAAAAGAGTTTAATAAAATACTCATGGAAACACAGAAATGTATATAAAATACACTGGAGTTAAAAAAATCAACGAAGAAGTCGATAAATTAGCATATCAGTGAAACGAAGAGACAGAGCGGACTGAAAGATTAATCAGGAGATTAACTAAGGTAAGGTAAAGTAGCACATGTGCAGATATGCAGTTAGACATAATACGGGAGTGTCGGAGTGGGATAAAGCACGCTGTTGGTGTAAGATAAACATTTCTGAGTAGCGATTGAGCGGCTTATATCAGTTTAAACGACGTTAAATTGCTGCCTTAGTGTGAAAAGCCGAACAATCAATCTGTTAGATGACATATAGATGATTTTATCCAAGGTCGAATCATTGAAAAGACAGAGGAAGGTCGACACCAGTGTATATCTCAATAGCAAATATGAAGCGAAAGTGAGAGAGAGAAAGAGAACAAAATACTAGAAAAAGTTTTAAATTTAAAACAAAAAATATTAAACAGAAAATATAGAGAAAAGATTTTAAAACATAAACTTAAAAACAAAAATATATTTAACTCTATCTAAATAATCATTATTTCTTGAGTTATTTTTAATAATATTCAAAGTATACTGGGCTTGCTGACAAAGTTTGTGAAATATTATCAAGCTTTCTTTGTTAATGGCTTGTATATTAATCACGAGAGTCTAATGTTACATAAAATATGAAAATCAAAAACTTATTGAAATAGATTATAAGGTACCTTTTGAATCATAAAGCTAAATTTATGTCTTGTTCAAAATATTATAATGAATTTTATTACATTTTATTTCAAAAATATCTGAAAATTCCGATTCATTAATATTATCTTTTGCTGACAATAATTTTAAGTATTCTGGATAAAAAGACAAAAAAAAAGTTTTAACATTTTTATTATAATTATTTTGAAAAATTATAATATAATTAACATATCTAAGCAAGTTAAATCTATTACATTCAATTTAATCATATTCCCAATAATGTAAAAAAAATATTAACTGACCAACTTTGTAAGTATTTCTTTAATAAATTTATATATTTTTTTAATAAAAATGTATCTAATTTTCTTTTAAACATAATTTAACTGAGTAGTTAAATTTTTCGTATTCTATAACCTTATTAATATTAAATTTCTTATTAATCTACTATAGAACATTAATAGTATCCTCTGTGTTTATTGAAATAAATAATCTTCAAAATCGTTACAATAAATAAAAATCGTATGTATCCGTTCATTTTTGACATAACTTAATGATATCAGCTCTATTTTTAATTATTGTACTTCTATCCAAATTACTTATAATATTTTGTACAATTTTTAACATTACCTACCGTCAAATGTTGTGTTGATCCGTTAGAAACTGTTCTAAATTTAATAGCAGCTTCAATGAAATAGTAGTGTTAAAAATGTGAGAAAGAGATAATTTTACATTACTAATATTAATACAAATTTTCTCATATAAAGGTATAATTCCATTAGAAATTTATTTCTATTGTTATTACTCCATAAGATTTATTATACTCAAGATACTTGTTAGTTAAATTAAGGTAGAATAATTTTGCAGACTATAGCATATTCATTAGGTGTACTTTGGCGGCGTAACTTATAACAAAGATACTCTACTGATTAATAATAGCTCTTTTTTAAATCTTTAAAATAAACATCCAAATTATTATCAACCTACTATATTCAGAAGTATCACATGGGATACTTACGCTTCTGAGTTTTTTAACAAGGCCCACTAAAAAGAAATCAGTTGGGAATTTTAGTGTTACGTGTGATATAGTTCACATTACTGTCTCTAGTTTTTTAGTTCATCAGTAGATGATTGCATTAGATCTTTTTTTAGGATTTATCAAACAAGTCTTAGTGAGAAACATGAATTATTCACTCCGAATAAGGAAGTACACTCTATAACAAACAACTACAACAACAACAACAAAAAACTGCGCTCCAAGAAGGAGTTGTCCAATGGTGACAAAAATTGGCGGATATCACAGTTATGTACAGAATACAAAATGATTAAAATTTCAGAAAAATTGAATGATTCATTTCAAAGTTACATAGTTACAGAGTAACGAGTTCAATAAGATGTTGACCCACCTCTAGCCCAGATACAAACTGCTACACGACGTGGCATGAAGTTATAAAGCTCCCTGGTGGTCTCCTGTGGTATTTTTTGCCAAATTTACTCCAATTGTCCGGCTAGGTACTCAACATTCCCTAGCAGATGCAGTCGCCTTCCCATCATATCCCAGACATGCTCGATTGGAGAGAGATCTAGCGATCCTGCTGGACAAGGAAGCATTAGACAAGCTGCAATACAGTTCACAGCAACACGTGCCGTATGTGGTCTGGTATTATCTTGCTGAAAAATAAGGCCAGGGTACTGCAAAAGGAACGGTATCAAAACAGGTTTCAGAATATCGTCGACGTACCGCTATGCTGCAAGTGTGCCTCAAATGACGACCAAAGGGGTCCGGCTATTAAGGGAAATGGCACCCCAGACCATAACTCCTAGCTGAGATCCTGCATGTCGTGCAATAGTGAAAGCAGAATCGGCACGATGCCCAGGGTGTCTCCAGGCACGTCTTCGATGATCGTCAGTTATAGTTGGAAGCGGCATTGTCGCTGAACACTATACGTATCTATTCAGCTTCATTCCAACCTGATCGAGTCAAGAACCACTATAATCTGGCTCAAAAGTATGCAGGCATGAGTGGCAGGTGACATAGTGTCGGTAGGAGTGTAGATTTCGCTCTATTAGCCGTCTGTGAAGGGTCATGTTCGACAATCGTGTGCGGGTCACACGTCTGATGGTTGATAACGATGTATCAGGCGCTGTGACAACTGATCTGAGAATCATTCTGTCCTCCTGATCTGCTGTGGCCCTAGGTCGATCGCTACCATCATGACGCTGAAATCTGCCATAGTCCCCCCATTGTTGCCAGCATCTTCTAATCACAGCATCACTTCGGCCCATATGACGAGCGATTCTCCGATTTGTCCAGCCAGATTCTTTCAATCCAATGATACGACCTCTTTCAAACTCTGACAGTTGCTCGTAATGAACTCGAATCTTGCGGTGAGGCATTTTTTCAGTCATTGAAAGGTATTCTAAATCGCAATGAAACACAAAATTTGACCATCCGATTGAGAATCGCTTCTTATATACACGTGGTGAGTGTGTATTTCCGATGCGTTGTTAGCCCCCGCTATTCCTTCATTGGATACCAAATTTTAATCATTTGCATGTTCTGTCCAAATGTCTTTGCATACGAAACTTCATTACAATCCGGTAATTCCTTAGGGCGTCGGTTTTTTTTTCTTCTTTTTGTTATAGAGTGTATTTAAAACTATTTATATTCAATTTATAATCCATTTTATGAATATAGATTCTATATAGGTATGTGTAGTCATGTTATATAGATTCATAAATCTTAAATTGTCACAAATCGTAAGCCCTGAGGAAACTGTTAATATTGTAGTATTGCATGTGATGCTATGGTTTTCAATAGGTGTAATGTCTTATTTGAATTTAAAAAATGGTATCCTATCTAGGGATGTCAATTTAAGTCGATAGGTACATTACATAGTAATTGTTATTAGATATGCTACTCGATAGAGCAGTTTTCGCAACAGGAACACTAATGAAAAACCAAGTTCCAAAATAGCATAATTACAAATAGATCCTAAAACGAAACGAAAAAGCAGTCCCTCAGTTGATCAAATTGTACGATGTGATAAAAACAGTTGCCTAGTCAAATAGTTTGATAACAGAAGTGTATTGTTATTATCAACAGAAATGGGTAAACGTTCTGTTGAATATTATATATATATATAATATTATTTTTATAAATACTCCGAAATTTTTTTAAGTTATTAATGCAATAAATTTCTGATAGATGTGCCAAAGGTAAGGCACATGATTTACACATGTGAATTCCGTTATTGAAAAATTAATTGCTCAAACATAATTTTTTGTTCACAATCTGATTTTCTTTGCATAAACAGGTACATAAAAATACATACATCTTAATGCTAAAATAAGATTTCAATTGTGTTTAATATTACCGTCTACCGGCCATTTTTATTTCGTGAACGTAATGTTAATCCTATGGAATTTCTACTGCCGTCCTTAAATTCATTCTTCGTATTTTATTTATTTGACTGCAAAAAAAGTGCATCGGAAAGAGCAAGAAATAATGAAATTTTCTGCAGATTCTCATTTTTCTTCCGATTCTTAAAAATATTTTTAGCCATATTTTAACGATCCATTTGTGAGTTTTCTAATCTTTAAATACTATTCCAAAATACTTTCATAACACGGAGGAAGAATTTTATTCTGTAGAAACGGTTGCTATTTTTTGCTGTTTCGAATACATTTTATTGCATTCAAAGAGGTATAGTAAATACTTGAAGGCAATTCTCTAGTATTGAGGAATAGGAATTTGAGTTCAAATTTCTGGGGATTAAAATTACATTCACGAAGTCAAAATGGCTGATAGACGGGAGCCTTGATTTTAAAAGAGTGAGTATTATTTAAACTTGGCATAAAATAAGCTCATGTTTCCCTGTCGAAGGGTTCTGAGTTCCTGAATGGGGATCATCCTTGCTACGCGATGGGTCTTTATTGAAATAAGAACTCATAGCTACAATAGCAACAATTAAATTCATTAAATATTTCTAAATATTATCGATATTATCACTCAGTCAAAATGATTAGAAATACAATAGAATATTGAATATTTATACTGAAAATCAATCATCTGGTTAATTATTTTAAGGCCTTAGATTTAGAAATAAGTAAATGCTTTTTACATTCAAAAATTAAAGTTATTTTCTCAACCTCCGAAGGGACTTAAAAGGTGACAAGAATACAGAACAAGATGATTTGTTACTAAAAGTTATACATACACATAGTTACTTTACAGCATAACCACCGTGAAGGTTCAGGCATGTGTCACAACGGTGAAAGAGGTTTCCAATACCTTCATCGAAGAACGTTACCGCTAATGATGTGATATGGATCGGTAATTTGTTTCAAAGCTACTCATTAGTCTGAAAGCTTAGGCCTTCGATTCAGTTTTTAGTTCCAAGGAAGGGATAAAATCCCTCTGCGCTAAGTCAGTCAGAGTTATACTCCAGTTGATCAAACATATCCATTTTAAACTGTTCCAGAAGCTGTTGGGTTTCAGCAGTACTATGAGAGTAAGCATTGTCATGAATGAGGCCAGCTCCAGAAGTCAGCCTTTTTCTTCTTTTGTTTTGATTGACTTTTCTCATTCGTCTTAAAGTCTGACTATAGACAGATGCTTTGATCGTAGTCAATGGTTAATAAACTCCACAATCACGGCAACATATTGATCTTAAAACTTGTACCCATAATCTTCATGCTGTTGAATATTTGAACAAAAAGGTGTTCTTGTCTTCCTTCATAGTGAAAGTCAGATTGTCTGTCTTTAAATTATGTACACCATTTACGCAAAAATGATCATCGCATACTCTGCTCATTTTTCGATAAATTCAGCTGCATTATTTCCTTTCTGCTTGAAGAAAGCGAATGACACTACTGAACTCGCACTTGACGGGAGCTATCAATTTCACGTCTATGTTAACATGCCTACAGCTCAGCTGGAAATGGCGGGATGGCGTCGGTCATTACAGAGGTAACAGTTAGCTAGATGCGCAGTCGCACACCGTGCATTCCCACCTCCTAAACTTGTCTGGTTGTTTAGCAGCTCGATTAAGTCGCTCTTATTTCGTGTAGAATTAAGTTCAAATATAGATTATACTGATTAATAAAAGAGGTTATAAAAGGTTATACCGTAATAAAGAATAGTTTTTCTATTGATACAATGGTAAAAAAAATATACATCAAAATAATGCAAGATCCCGTTAACTTGTGGTAGTCGAAATCTATGGTTACCGCGAGCTATGTAATCCGTGGATTTAGAGTATAAATTAAGCGATAGTATAAGTTCGAGGTTCGATGTGAATTTTCCGCTTTCAACATTATTTTTTAATTATTACAGAAATCTGATACACAAGAAAAAAAATCTATTTAACTCTTAACATTTGACGAATAATAAATGGCTGTTTGTGTAGCTAATGTCACTGACAGCGATATTTTGAAAATAGTCATTTATAAAAAAAATTCCAAAGTAAAATGTTTCGCTTACGGATATATGGTGGTTTATACCTAAGACAAACATTTAAATCCGAATAAAAAATAAATAAAAACTACTAAATTGTTCCATCTTTTGCTCCATACTTTCAAAGAATGCGACTAAAAGCCATCCGTTTGCTCATCTTGCATCGGGTTTTTATATGCTCTTTTTTTGCGTCAAAAGTCACCCTCTGCTCCGTTATACTTTTGGTTCTTCTTTACCTCTTACTCTTCCTTCAAATATAAACAACACGGGCATCTCCCCATATTTTTTCTTTCCTTTGAATCTGGTGCTTATTGTATTGTTGCCTCTTTACTACGACCGTCGCCTTGTTTTAAAACCTCTTTTTCATAAACTTTCTGACTCATTTTAAAGTTCCTTTTATTTGTTAAATTCTTACTCAGAACTTTCTTTATATTCTTTTCAACTTTTGCTTCAGCGCTGCATTTCTTCCAAAGTTACCCACGGGATTTGTTCCTCCCTCTCTCTGTTATAGACTCAAATGACTAAGCACTTGTTAAGATTACTTTATCGAAATATCTTTTGTTGCTTATTTCATTTAGTTCTAGTTTTGTGAAAGGTTCCTTTTTGCTATTTAGGTTGTTCAAGCACCATTCGACTTATTTCTATCTCATGTGTCTAATTTATCTAATATGGAATATATGTTTGCTATTCCGAATTGGAACTCAATGGCATATTTATCCGACGATATATAAAATAGAATTAATCTCATAAAATAGGAGCCATATTAAAATACCGCAAGTTTAGCGAATTTCCAAATTATGGGTGCCAGACACGCAGGAGAAAATAAAATACCGAAATTAAGACTTTTTATTTTTTGTGATATTGAGATCTTAAAATTATTTGTAGAACTTAGATTTTTTTTGTGTGACTAATAATGATATTTTCATCATTTTAATGAACTATAGAAGTATTTGTTTGGTAAAAACTTTTTCTTTCTTTTTGATTTGAATATGGACATGAATTTTAAGATACATTTCTATTTAGGTACCATTTTTCAAAATAATATTTCATAATTGTACAAAATATTTTGCTCCAAATACAAAAACAATACACAAGAAACAGTGAAACAATTTTTAAATGATATTTCTGTATATTTTCTATGAAAAAAATTATTTTATTTCGTAATTTTGGAAATTGAATTTTTTCTTTTATTTTTACGTATAAGGAATTATTTTTTTAAAATTTAGGTAATACATGGAGAAAAAAAATGTTTTAGTTTACTAGATACCCTTCATAGAAGCATAAATAATTTGGAACCATATTGTGCATTAATGATTTTGAAAAGTTATCTAAATGATGAGCAAAAAGAAAAAGAATTTGACAAAAACATTAATTTTGCAGTTCTATAGCACGATTAAAACGTCATTATTAGAGACATAAGAAAAAATAAACTCTACCAATAAATTGAAAAGATATTTATCACAAAAACAATGAATCTTATGTATAGTATTCCACAATTCCTCGGATATCTTAGTACCTTTAACTGGATTCAACAGTAGTAAGTGAAAGTTTTAGCATACAATGGAAATGCAACTTTCGGAATACGAGTACATATATATGTATTCCGACACGTTACCCTCAACATTTCTTAACGTGATAATCAGTGATTAGAAATACTAATGTATTGGTTTGGAGTGATCAGGAATCTATATGAAAATAAATGCTATATTTTGAATTGAAATATTTATTTAAAAAACAGCTTGAATTTTGAATTTTTCGTAACGTATATCCACGTGTAACACAGGCAGAATAAATAAATATTGTTACAAAATTTCTTCAGTCGTGCGGGGTGTATACGAGTGAAAATCAGTTTAACATGGATGATAATGACAATGACGCTTTATTCTCAAATTTTCAGGATGACGCCCAGTTAGAAAGGTACGAACAGTAACATCACAAACAGAAAACATAGCACTTGTACAGGTTAGCGACACAAATACAGGAATAAACAGTCACAGTAGAATCAGTAACGCTCTACTCACAATAATACTAGTTCGTGCTAGGGAAAAGTCTCTGTCGTAATACTCTGCACATCTACGGCAGACACCTACAGTTCCGGCAGACTGCAGGCCATTTTCGCAACTTCACTTAGCAGATGCACTTCCAAGTGTCGCTTCCAGTAGATTTACCGATGTATCTCCAAAGTAGACTACTTCGTCTCAGACTCCCGGCGAATTGGAAGATGTTCTGGCCAGGTGTAACGTCATGTGGAAAATTCAGGAAAAGACCGTAACTTTGTTCCCAGTGGAGATATAGTCTATGTTACTACCTTTTCTTGGAATATATTTACTAGCCAAAGTAGTAAAGCTTCTCTTCAAGTCGCCAAAACGGTTGCCACATTCGTTGAAAGGTTAAAGGGTTATTGCATAAACTTTCCTTGGCTAACTGGCGAAATTTCTGTAAATGCCTCTATCCTTTATGTGAAAACTTTGCATAGAAACGTCATCTCAAGCTCGTAATAATACATTTCTAATTATTAAGAAATATATATGATTAAACTTAGAGTACATTGTTTGGTAATTCATAATAAAAAATATTTTTATTTCACACCTAAAATACTAATATATTTAAGTAATATTTTAAGGCTTGTATATAATATATTATGGTATATCTTGCGCTAAAATTACGAAAGGCTATATACAGTATGCCTTATATATTGCGGTTTCATTAGCATTTCATGATCAAAATTACAAACGTATCAGCTATGAAATTTTATAATCCAATACATTATAATGAAATAAAATTCTTCTTTTTCTGAACGGTTAATTAACTAGTATCTATAAAATAGTCTGTATGTAGAATCTTTAATGGTTACGAAATGATGGATAGGCCGGTATAAGTTGATATGATTTGTTAATAAGTGTTCCTGAAAAGCACAACATAAGCTAGTTAAGGTAATAATTTAAAAGACATGGTTAAGAGAAAAAATTATAACACTGATTCTAATTGCTTTTATGTCGTCAAATAATATTAAAGCCCCATAATAGTCAAATGGCGGCGGATCTGAATATTTTAAACATAAAAGAGTTTATAAAATTTCCAATGAAAATAACTACGTGTTATGTAACTAAAATTCGTTCGACTTTTGTTTATTTATAATTGCATTATCTTTTCTGTGATCGCGGAACTAAATGTTTCAAAATCAAGATAAAAAAAATTATGTAATTCTAATTTCACAAAATAATAACTCGGTGCTCTTTCCAGTTACGAATGGTTAAAATGTAAAATATTTTAAAAAAATATTCTTAAGTTACAGATACTAATATTCTTAAAAAATATTAATTATTGTTATTCTTTTAATACCATTGAAAATTTATATTCATATTCTTGTAGTAAGACGTAAAAATCACTGGAATTCTAATGTATTTTTTTTAATTATCTTTTCGATAAACAATGGCTAAACTTTAACCTATAAATGACATTCTACGGGCGCTAAGGATTCTTAATATTAATTCACATTATTCTAAATTTCTTAAAAAAATTAATTTACATTCTTGTAGCAGGCCATGCAAATTACAGTAATTCTTATGTTTCAGAATTTTTTTTAAAGATTATCGTTTCATTAAGGAAGCTTAAAATGTTATATATAAAACACATTACTAATTTATATATACTAAAATTTTTATAACTAATTCACATTATTCTAAATATCATTGAAGGTTAATTTATATTCCTGTAATAAGCAACTCTGCATAGAAAAAACATTGATCCAAAGGTTTATGCATGGGTATAAAAACTGCTAGATATTCTGTAACGTAAACTTAAAGATTTGATACGATTGTGATAATTTTAGAAGTTGGTCAGAAAAAACAAAATTCATAACATCATAAGTAAGATTATCAGTCAATTCTTCATTTGTAAATATTTAGGAATTTCAAAGTAGCGTACTGTTTTTGCACATCAGATACACTTTGCTCTCCAATCGAAGCAATCAAAGCGATATGTGTAACCAAGGTGAGTGTTTTGTATTAACCTTTTAAGTATCGATGGAAAGAATATTCTAATTGATGAATAGATTTTAATTAACTTTATTTTCTGCTCAATTAATACTGTATTTATTCCATACATTATTCTTATTGTAATCAAATAATATTCTTTACCAGAAACTTCTCAAGCCAAACAAATTTAATCTTTAATTTATGCAATGTTCTGTCATGGGAATAAAATCGTTATTATATTTCTTCTACTCAACATAATAAATATTCTAAAATGCTATGCAAATTTTAGAAACTTGTTGATAATATAATAAAATAATGTATTTACACAAATAAGGAATTTGTACCTTCTACTTTTTTTATCATTCTTTATGTATTTCTTATTTTTAAAAAAGTATTTCATATATATATATATAGTGTTCATTATTTTTAATCCATGTAATTATAAATAATGTCAGATTACGAATCACTGATGTACGAAAGATAAAATTTATATTTTCATGCATGAAACAGAATTCTTGTCTTGCCTTACTACTTTATCATTTAGTTGTTGTTTATTCTTCCATTCTATTGTGATAGTACTCTGGTAAACGACCACTAAAAAAATCAAATGTAACAATGTTATTTATCTTTGTAATTCGAACTCTGATTTATTTAATTTAATACAATAGCACTCTTATTATAGGTAAGAATTGACAATCATTTCTGAGTTTGTTTCATTACTACAACAATTTGATTATTTTCCTTTTTCATTGTGAAAAATTTTATTCCGTTAATATACATACTACTGGATTTATTTTAAATTCTTTTTACTACAAGTATATTTCTATTAAAAGCATGAAAAATGAATTAACTATCAAAATAATTGGTGAACCTAAAATTATCAGGAAAGAAACTCATTTTTATAAGCATATTTGGTTGATTCTCATTTTAACTTGTGTGCATATTTGTGAATACGCCACCATGTGTTGGCAGGCGGGTCGTTTGCGATATCTCGTGACCTTACTTGACGTAATAATTTCTTATTAGTGTCTATTTTTAGAATATGTTGGTATGGTTTGTGATATTTAACTTCTATTTTATTCGATAATCCTTTACCATGTTATTGACATAAATCTGCAGAATGGAAGTTTTTTTACCCTAAGAGAGTAGGGAGTTTTTCAATAGGGAAAAATGGATTTAGACATGAATCCAAGTTTCATATTGAATCGATAGGAATAACTGGAGATCATTTCAGCCACTCAAGCAGTAGTAATGCTAATGTTGATATCAGAGGAAAGGAATAACATTTGATACTTTGATGCAACAAGATTTCCAACAGTTTTTAAAGAAGTTTAAGAAATCACAGCCTTAATTACTTGCTTTTAATAATTTAGTTTTTAAATTGCATCATTATGAAATTTTATAAATAATTTTCCTTTATTAATTAAAATTTTTTTAACCTTTCTTTAAAGGTGGATTTTCATAAATTATTTTTCAGAATATTTTGTTTCAATTATCATACAAAATTGGGGGAGTGAAAAGTGGGATGTATGTAACCATTATAAAAAAAATAAAGAGTATGTATTATCATTTTTTTTATATAGAAAAGGTTTTAAAATAATTAATTAAAAAAAGCACTTCATGAAAGTTATAGCTATAAGTCTTTACAGTTTAAGAGATAAATCACATTTATATCAATAAAATTATCATTTCCTTTTTTACAATGAGGTCTGGTTGCATACGAAATTTTAACTTTCCTCCTGTTGTTTTATATATATATTCTTAAAGAAAACATGTTTTATGCAAGTATTTATATGTTATAACAAAGGATTCCTAACATCAACTAAAAAATGTCAACAATTCATTCTAGTTAGTGCAAAAATGTTAGAAATATCTATCGTTAAAAAATATGAAAGAAAAAATGCAAGTAGTGCACATAACATATATATATATATATATATATATATATATATATATATTATATTGTATATATATATATATGTATATATATATATATATTAGACAATTTATCTTAATTTCCCATTCCATTGAAAAAAAAGCATGCATGAAAAGTAAATTTTCTAGAATAATAGAATAAATTAGAATAAATTGTACATTTAACATTAAAATTTTGGTTTTCTGAGAGGTTTTGTTATGAAATAAAATTAGTTTTTTTTTTTATAAATATTTTTATCATCAAAAAAAAAAATAAAGGAATTTTATTTTGTAGCATTTCTTTTAAATTTAGATGGTAAATTATAAGTTTTCAAAATGAATACAAGTGAAAGATGAAATTTTACAAGACATTTTTTTTTCTTCCAAAAGTTGTGAGAATACTGGTGCGAATCCAAAAAAAACTATTCAGTTTTAAAACGTAATTTGTATTTTCTTTTTCAATACTAATCGAAGCTATTTTTTTGAAGTTGCAACAAATATTTCTCCATGATGAATATTTAAATATAAACAGTGTGTACCAATATTAACATACATAATTACAATTTATATTTAACCAATGGATAGAAAGAACATTTATATTATAGTTCGAATCACACCGTGTAATCTTGGTTTTACATAAAATGAGAAATTTTAAACAAATCAAATTATCAATACTTGATTGGAAAAATATGGAACCTGAGATTTCTGAAAATGCAACGTAATCCTTGAATGTAAAAAATATATAAACTGAATAGTTTGTAATTAATATTTTGTATAACTTCTTACAGCCATTTTTGTATATATTAAGTCTAGACAAGGGTAAAAATAATCTATACTTTATTTCTTAATTTCATTCAATTTTGTATTTATTTAAAAGTTATGGGTAACTTGAAAGGTTTTCATAAATAGTTCATAAAAATGTATTAAATGTTTGTTCCACCATTAACCACAACACTGTGTGTAGTTGTATAGTTGCACCCAGCGTAATAAAAGAAATTTTTTTTTATTTTCAAACAAAGCTTGAATATATGACATCACAGAATCAATCATCCAATAACATCAGCACAATTATGTTAATTTCAATTAAGAGCACAATTATATGAAATACAATGTGTCACAAAAAACTAATTAACCCATATCTCTGACTAAAATTATAACCATCTAGCCATACAGAAAACACCAACTAGTATTTGAATTCAAACAAAATCTTTATTATAAAAGAAACAACAACAAAAATGAATCAAAAGCATTTGAAAAAATAAGCAACGTACATAGTCAATGTTTAGAGTTTGAAATTCACAAAGATTAGTGTAATTGATAATTTTTCATATATATATATATATATATGTGTGTGTGTGTGTGTGTGTGTGTGTGTGTGTGCGTGTGTGTGTGTGTGTGTGTGTGTGTGTGTGTGCTTGTTTGTGTGTGTGTGTGTAGTATTTACATTCTACAGATATTAAAAAACATTGCATCCAAAATAATTGTTACTGTACAAAAAACAATTTATATACTCATTTAACTATCGTTTCAACTTCTAGGCAATGTATGACAAGTAATTTTAAGGCTGATTTTGTAAATATACATAAACTACTAAAAATTATGCTACCACCTTTTGAACATTTAAAGATAAATACATTTTCACATTTGGAAAGTTCTCAAATACTGACATATATATTATAATAGAGTATTATTTATTTAGGAATATATATATGCATCTTTCTTAGCATTCTATATTCTCTTCTTTTATATATTTATAATGCTAAAAACAAATGCAATTAATTAATCCAAGAGAGGTATACATGTTTCATGGATGATTTGATCTTTTATGTCTTTAATGA
>BMAW01129220.1:0-34744 GCA_019974015.1 Nephila pilipes | reverse complement strand
GAATACATATTAAAGATGCATTGAAATAAAAATTAAAAATATAGAACCAGCAATTCAAAAAATCAAAGGAAAGTTCAAAATATTAA
This sequence comes from Nephila pilipes, assembly GCA_019974015.1. NCBI lineage: Eukaryota > Metazoa > Arthropoda > Arachnida > Araneae > Nephilidae > Nephila > Nephila pilipes. The sequence continues at coordinate 34,658 of BMAW01129220.1, read as the reverse complement.
AAACTTATCTAAACATGCATCTCAAGAAACAGAATTCCGAAATTAAATTCAGAAATGAAGATAATGTTAATCTAATACTGTTTCAAATATAAGAATGAGAACAGTATGCTCACATTAGTATTAGGAATCTAAATATAACAATTTATGTAAATTACATTGTAGCGTGATGGTATAATTTAATTTAATAATCCGATTCAAAACAATAATTCAATTAAAAAAATAAAAATAAAATAAACAAACTTATTTAAAGCAATTTAGTGTTATCCATTAAATATACACTATATATATATATATATATATATATCGCTAAATAATTTTATCTTAAAAAGTTTTATGAAATGTATACCTCCAAAAAAACAAGCAAAAGTGTTGTTTATAAAAGTGTTATTTAAAGCTTATTTCCAATATGACGTGATAATGCTTTAATCATCAAGAACGCCTTACCTCCAAGCTGAAAGTGATTGAATAATTGATTTTATGAAACTGAGAAAGATATTAGCTTAAATTTACTTACTTTACCAACTTTAATATATTGTTTTAAAATAAACTATTATACTAAGAAAACATATTGTAAGAAATGTGTTAAAATTTATTAAATAGTAATAAACAAACATTCTTAAATATAATTAAAATTCAAAAATTCGTAATAAGAAATATATATAAATAAGTCATCATCTGATGGTAAAATTTTTAATTAACTTTCTTAAGAAATACACTAAAACTAAATCTACTTCTATAAATATATATTATAGATGTGAAACTGCAGATTTAATTCATCAAGTATAAAATTATTCTATGCAAAAACACAATATATAATTAATATACCAACAAGAAATAATATTAACGTATGTATACATGATATACATACTGTTACATATAAACAAAAAGTGTAAATATTTATTTTAAATTCAGCTTCGTCATTTCAAATATTTATTTTTTAATAAAACTATTAGGATCATCTGAAAAATTTCTTAACGAAATTAATTTTAGTTTGGGATAACTTACTTGATTATTATTTCTAATAATATAAATAAATATAATGTTTCTAAAAATAGAAACACGTGAACAGCTACATCAGAAAGAAACTTTATTAAAATTAAACTCAAAGTTGTCTCTCTTGTTATATGTATTAATAATAATTTTACTTGTGTAATTTTTTATTGTATACCTAATTATTCAGTTTTATATTGATTGTCGTTAGATTTAATAGCATTTGGATAGGTATAGTGAAATGATAAGAGATGGTTTAATTTTTAGAAGGCATTTTTCAAAAGAAGTATATCATGCATAAATGCATAAATAATAAAATTACATATAGATCAATATAATTATGCTCATTAAAGTGTAAGTAAGTATTCACTAAATTAGTATTTGCAAATACTTAGTTTATTTTAAATTTTTAGCGTTATATTTAATACAGTTTGCACTTAGTACAATATTAAAAAGTTCAATGCAAAGTTTTGCAAAGAACGGATTACCACCCCCTAAGGTCCCTTTTTTTTAAAAAATTATTATTGAATTACTCAATTAAATATAAGAATTAAAGTAAACGATGAAATATTGAGAAGTGGACAATAGTAAATTTTTCCGATATTAAAATTAAAGGGAACGATAAATTATGTAATTGAATATATTCAAACTAAATGCAATTAAATTTAAAGCAAACGATTAATTATTAAATAGAATATTACATCAACTACATGTGATTAAAATTAAAGCAAACGATAAATTATTAAATTGAATATATCTAAGCTAAATGTAATTAACATTAAAGCAAACGATACAAAATTGAAAAGTGATCTGGAATGCCAAAACGCTCAGCCTAAAATAATAGCTCCTTTGGAGGGCAATACAGATTTAAAATTATCGTAAAAAATATATTCATTATTATTACAATTAATAATATAAGAGTGAAGTGGGATGTATCTATATATACATCTCTCTCTATATGTATATAGCAATATTGTATAAGCTGTATAAATGTACTAATATACAATATATTAAGTCTAATACCCATAAATTAAAAATGATAATTAATTTTATAAAAAAAATAATTAGAGTTATTAAAATATACTAAACACTCATAAACACATATGCATTACGATATATGATTCTCTTACCAACTTAAAAATGATAAAAATAAGCACATCTAAGAATATATAGAAATATTTTTGAAAACTGCTGAATCTGTTGCGATAAATATTCAAAGAATGAGCATAAAGTAATTTAAATGGCGGCTTCAGACTTTGAATTAAAAACATATAAACATATACAATAGGTTTCGGCATTCTTTCGGAAATCAAAACTTAAAACGTATTCATCAGGATTTATAAAACATTTTATTCACCGATTTAACAGATAAGAAAATAAAAATTAAAATTTTTAATTTAAAGAATTTGAGAACTATTTTAATATGCAATACATTTCGTAACTTTATTAAATGAGATTTTATAAAATGTTTCTTCAAAATTCAGTTTTAAACGACCCGCATTAAAATATTTTTAATTAAAAATTGTTTTTATGGTTTATTAAAATTTCATAAACAATGAGTAACAAAATGGTACAGATTTCGTGAATATCGTATATAGAAATGAAGGATGTTTACGTCAATCCTATTTTATGAAATTAACCCCTTTGTGTATGAATGTGTGGGATGGCATTTATATTTCAAATATTTATTATTCAAGTTTCTTCCATTTTATTCAGTCTATTTATTTTAAGCATATATTTACCCATGTTTTTTTTAAATCTTTATCCAAATAATCATTAATGAAAAGAAGTAGAAATGTTCGTGTAAGTTTCCACGAGGCGGCAAAATGAAAAAAGTAATGAATAATAAATAATACCAACGATATTTTTAAAAAAGATTTTGAATTATATTGCTTTTATTTAAAGTATTTTAATTTAGTATTACAATAATTTTAAAGTGAAATAGAAATCAAAACCTGAGTTTGATGAATTAATTATAAATATTTAATGAATGTCTTGACAGAATTTTGTTTCGATATAACGTTCATTTTAACGTTTATGTTACAAATTAATAATTTCAACATTAATGCAAAAACAAGTTTGATTAAGTAATATCCTTTTATTAGGACATAGAGAATAGAATATAAAAGTTACTAATAATTTGAATCAAATTATATGTGTATCATCTAAATATATACATAAATTTAGTTAAATTATATCTTCTCTTATAAATGATTTGAGAGGAATACATAAGAAAAAAATCTACGTTTTCAAGTATTTCCCAAATAGAAACAATTTATTTCACATGCTTGTTAAAAACACGTACATTAATAATTTCAAATACATAAATATTACTTTTTGAAACATATAAGTGAATTCTGACTATACACATGTTTTAGGATCTTCATTATTATTTTTTTAATCCTATTTCTATTATAATTTTTGAATTTTATGTCAAACTTGAATATTAACAAAATTCTTAATATTATCTCTATTGGCTTATTTTCCATTAATAACTTATTATTTTACCAGACAGAGTAATGTTCATACTTTTAGTTTTAAAATAAAGAAAAATTAATACGCTTAGCTTAAAAACTGTATTTAGATGCTCTTGGCGGAAATTAGATATATAGATATTTTATGAGCAATTCCTCTTTTACTCTTAGGCTGTCATGGTTGAAAAAGGTTCATGGTCACGAACTACTAGGTTTGTTGCAAATAAGTGTGACATTAATAATACAACGAAAACCCTTTATGTTTTATTATAAACTTATTATAAACGTTTTATTATATTTTAACTTATGCCAATGCCTAGTTAAATAAAACGCATGATTTTGTATTTCAATACCTGAAATATAATGTTATAAAATGAAAAAACTAATACAATTATAATGTATGTAACCACTATACCACTAGGCCGCAAACATTTCTATTAAATGAAACATGCGTCTTGCGCATAATATTGATCTTATTGTACATAACTACTGCTACTACTTCACACTAATCGAGTTCTGTCGCAAAACAGTCTTCTTGAAGCACGTTAAATTTCATTTTTCTTTTCTAATAAAATATTAAGTTGAATATTTTGATTTTACTGTTCTGCTGAATTATTTCTGTTGAAATGTTTTGGTGTGTCTTACAGAAAAAAATTAATAGCTATAGCTAAAAATTCTTAGTCGCATTTCCTAGAAATTCATCCACTCGGACTCTGTGACTGAAGTAGACCCAAAGGTCGGTGGACCTAGTTAGTACTTGAAATTTACTTTCACAGCAAAAATTCATCTGAAATAATACAGATTATCGATTGCCTTATTTTTTAGCTTCTCCTGAAATTATCCGTGCTGATAGAAATGTTGCATTAGGTGACATGACAGAAGTTGATACATTAATTCTGGTGTCATTCTTCTCTAAAACGTGGTTCAAAAGTCCTTAATTAATATCCCTTTTAATGTTGTGTATAAGTTTTTCTCAAACAATTCTTATTTTTTGACTTTTTCTTACCCGCCCTAATATTTTTGAGATCCTACATATAACGACATATAACTAATCTGCATAGTTCTACAGGGTGTTCCAAAAAAAATCCGTACAACTTCAGAAATTTATTTAAGAAACATACTTTGACTTGAAAATGTAGTTACAACAATAGATAGAATAACTCAATTTTTTCCTTCTACTATAGTAAGGTTCTACATAGATCCTTTCTTAGCACGAGCAATATCAAGATGATACTCCAATTATATTCCTGAATGTTTAAGCAAGCCAACATCAACAGTACTACAAATATTTCAATATTTTGTTTGAATACAGGGAGACTGTTAACTTTTGTTCAATACACATCACCTTTTACATAACCACAAAAGAATATTTAGTGCAGTACTGTCGGGACACCGAAGATACTATGCCATGGTGTTATCCATTCCAATCAAACTCTGTGTGAGTGAATTATTCAGCGACTCGCGGAAAACATGAATAATGATTCGTTTGAAAATAGTATTCCGTTCATAAAAAGTTCATTGTTCTCGACACGATTTAGCATATTAACTACAGGATCGAAATATTTGGAATAATCATTCGAATTTAGGTTTTGTAGGCTGAATGTCGTAATCATTTATGAAGCACTCTGTGTATCTTGGATCTTGCCATACTCTGCTCTTGGAATGCTTTTCGAATTTATTTTATTGGGTTCTTAGCAAATGTTTCACGTGATCGCTCGCCACATTCTTCACTAGAACTAGGAAAACCATATACTTTTTTATGATTTATACTTACCATGGTCATAAATTTATGATACCACTTACGGGTGCTTGAAAGAGACGGTGATGTTTATATGAGTCAAAATGGATTCTGTTTCAATAAACCACGCTACACATTGAGCTTTCTTCACGACATCCACTATTTTGCACAACCGAATTCTTTAAGAATGGTTTACGTGTTGTGAAGTGCCGTCTATGATCTGAAACAAACTGTACAAAGAACTTTTTGTGTTATTTTATTTATTGTTGTCTAAAATTCGATTTCAAAGAATGGAATCTCCAGTCCTAAAGCAAAAAAATTCAGAGAAACTCTCAACAACTTTACTTTGTAGAACATAAATATACATTGAAAGTATCCATTATTCACAGAGTTTCATTTCCTGAAAATTCTCTATTTGAATATTTAGACATTCTCTTTAAATAAAATTCCAACTGTAGGTACTTTATCTATTATATATTTGACATAGGCCATCCCATAAGTACTAATAAGGAGTTAGAAAAAAGCACCAAGCTGCTTAAAAATATTTTTAACAGTCCTCTTGAATGACATGACATCAATAACAAATGGAAGGCATCAATGACAAAACATTTTGGATACAAATTATTCTAGACGTAAGATGGTTACAAGAAAAGTTGGGTGCTGGATAAATAGTATTTACTTCCATAACAGGTGACTACATGTGTTCTTCTTTTCAAACATTGAAAATAAAGCACTCATTTGCATTAATACAACTTTTACATGCGTTCTCATGTTTTTGTTATTGCTTATGGTAAAATTTGCAAAATACATAAATATTTATCAAGGAGAAAAGGAAAATAGTATGTACCTATCTTGTAAATAATTATATATATATATATATATATATATATATATATATATATATATGTGTTTGTGTGTACAGTGGTACCTCGACATACGAGTGCCTCAACATACGAGTTTTTTGAGATACGAGCCGGCGAGCGAGTGATTTTTTGCTTTGAGTTACGAGCGAAATTCGAGATACGAGTTTGGTTTAGCAGGTCGGCCGGTAGTAGCACGCGGTCACACCCATCACGATCAGTGAATCAGTTAGCAGCGTGCTTCCGCTGTGATAAGTTGTGTAGTTGTGTTTGCGTTTTGTGTTGCGTTTACAATTACATTTACAGTTGTAGTACATTTATTTTTATAACCATGGATCGGAAGAAAGTTTGTGAAAAGTCAAGTGCTAAGAAAAAGATGATGAGTATTGAATTAAAACGTGAAATAATAGAAAAACATGAGCAAGGTGTTCAAGTTGTTGACTTGTAGAGGCAGTATGGGCGTAGTACGTCCATGATATGTACTGTGCTTAAAATTATCGATCAGGCCTGGCTGGGTGTTACAACGAGGACCTTGACCTCTGCATGAAAAAAGATGTGGCCTGAAGCTGTAGCTGAAAGGATCTACGAATAATTGGAACCCGGTATGTCAGTAGAGGAGGAGATTGTGTCTCTGGGGAAATCCATGGGTCTAGAGGTGGAAGAGAGAGACGTGAACGAGCTCGTCGAGGAGCACACCCAGGAACTGACGACTGAGGAGATACAAGAGTTACAGTCACAGCAGCATACGGAGGAAATTTGCTTCGAGATACGAGTAATTCAAGATACGAGCAAGGTTGCGGAATGAATTAAACTCGTATGTCGAGGTACCACTGTATATATATATATATATAAGAACAAAATATAAATAGTACAATAACATAAAATAGCCAATGCAAAATAAATACTATTAATAGATGAAAAAAAAAATCATTTAAAAAAATTAATATGTATGCGAATCAATTAAAAAGGTTTTTATATATTATTTAAACACTCTAAAATTTTTAAAACCTAAGAAACCAACAATAAAATAAATTTAATTGAAAAACTAAAAAATGTATTATAGAAAGCCAAGTGAAAGAAAATCGAGAATTTTGAATAAGTGAAATAAGGTAATTAGTACTGTTCTATGCTTTGGAATGGAGTAACGTGCGTTTCAACCGATATTACTAATCAAAACATCACACTTCAGTGAATTACATTAACAAAAAAATATGGTAACAAACCAAGCATCAGCAAATTAAAAAATCAACCATAGCAAAAAGAAGGCAAACATCGCTATCATGTTCAATTTAACAGCAAACGGTCACATTTCACATAAGTAAGAATCTAAAATATTATAAAACCCATTAAAATTCTAAATGATAAGAGTAATTTTAAATAAACTCAAAATTAATCAAAAAAGTAAGCCATCTTAAACAAAATGTATTATAAAAAATTACAAATGATCCGTCATCAGACATGTCAATGAATCTTTTTAAAGACCACAAAATCAAATGCAGAAGAAATTAATTATATAATAATTTAAATTTTTTTAGCAAATTACGAATAAAAAGAATAAGCATTATTATTAACAAAATGTTTTTAAAAAAAACTTAAAACTGGACAAAAAATTCTAACGAACATTCTTATCTCTTTTACTCCGTGAATCAATTCACCACCAAAGTAATAACTGATTGATTGATTTAAATGGAATTGTATCAATAGTTTGGTTAATTTAAATAAACCATAAGAATTATACTTCGTTAAATTTACTAAGCAAAAATTAAAGAAGAGATTTTATAAAAACAATATTTACAAATTTAAAAGCCAAAAATGACTAATAAAATAATCTTTCAAATGAAAAATAGAACTAAGCCTTTATTAAAAATGAATCATAATGTGTGAACGATGCAAAGGATATATATATATATATATATATATATAATATAAAACAAATAATGTTTATAATAAATGCATTGTAAAGAAAATATATTTAAGCTAATATTAAGTTACCCATCTATACAAGAAATAAATTAATCTGAAATTAAAACATAACTTTAAGGCTAGTAAACTAAAAAAAAACATGCTAACACAACATTAGTAAAACCACAAAATTACTGAAACATTTAATCAAAGTCAAGTAAAGCTAGGACAGCAATGTCAAAAAAGTAAGGTAATTTAAAGTTCTGTTTCTGGGCAGGGACAGAAATGTGTGTGCTACAGAAGATTATGAATCCAACCATCCTATTCAGAATAATTACCTTTCAGTAAAATGGTAAATATATATACGTTCGCTAGTAATGTTGTATGCATAATTATTCATACTGCTTACTATTTAAATTATATAATTTTATTTAAGAGCCATCTGAACTTTCTGGAAAATTTTTAATATTTTGAAAAATGACGTCTTTCTCACTTCTTTGATTGAAAAAAATGATTATTAAATATGTAATTTCTAGGTATTAGATAAATTAGGCTATATTTTTTATATGTGGAATGGAGTATAAATAGTAATAATAGGTTTGTGTCATATATAAAATTTACAACATATAACTGGTGAACTTTATAAACAAATTAAAATGCACTTTAGACTGTTAAGATATTCCGTTCGTTTGTAATGTTTTATATAAAAATTGCATTATTCTGAATTAAGCGCTTTCTAACGAACAAGCACAGAAATGATTTACATATATTAAAATGCCATAATTTTTAGCTTTTTAAGCTTGTAGAACATGAAGAAAATTTAGAAAATAAAGAAAAAATTGAAACTTTATTATTTATTTGAAGAAAAAATGCCGTGTAGCGATCTTTCTCTTTTTAAGAACAAATTTAAGGCGCAGGAGCCTATTACTCAATGTCGAAATTTTTTGCTAGCATATTTAAGTAATGAAATTTATTTTCTTTTCTTGTATTCCTAAGGAAGAACAAAATAAGAGTTTTTAGAAATATTGCGAATGGTAAATTATAATTTATTTTTTACGTGTCTAGAATAAAAATTTAACTCCCTTCATAAGATTACTTTCATGAAGGTAGCAGAACTTTTAAATACACCTTTCACAAAATAAATATCTGTTAAGAAGTTGGATTTTAAAAAAAAATTGCTCCATTATTTTACATTATATATTTACTAGTAATCTAATGTATGTGGATAATGTATGTCAAATTATTTATGTATGTCGCATTCATGCTTGCTTACAACAGCGATGATCTCAATATTCGAGAATATTTACAAATGTCAGAAATTTGTCTTATAGTTTTCATCGAATTGAAGCTACACTCATGAGGCAAATTCATTTTTTTTAATAAATTGATTTATATGTGATAAAAAGGAGATTTTAAACTTTGATAACAACTAGAATGGATTAAATGTTTTTATTCAGAAATAAAATAAGAATAATTTTGGCTTTTAAACATTTAAATTTACTTTAAATTTTATTACTTCTTAAAATGTGCAGTCGTCAAGAAAATGAGACAAAATTTAATAAATTTCACATTTTTCCTTTTTTGCTTTCAAGCAGAATTAATATCTCTGTAAATCACGTAAAGAGAACTCAGCTATGTTAGTGGTTTAAAAAACCCTATTAATTTAAATTCTTAATGAAAATCTAACTAAATTTCAAATTTCATATGACTTTAAATATTTATGAGTCACGAGAATTTTTTTAAAAAAAAATTTCGAAATAGTTAATTAGAAAAAAAATGCAAAATTAAAAAGTAGTTTTTCCATTGCCTCCAGTGCATATTTTAATATAAAATTATATATATGTATAGTATACATATATATATATGTATAGTATACATATTTATATTTATATATATATATGCATAGTTCATATGTTACGGCTACTCATTCCTGTTTAACTCTTGTGCCATAGCTAAACTCAATGTTTTAACACTAAAAACCAATAAGTTGATCAAAGAGAAGTTAGAACAATAATTACAATATTTATTACTTGGATACTAATATAACGACAATTATAAATGCTCTCCCGGACAAGACCTTAACTATTTTAACCCAATCTACCAGTAATAATCTAACAGACTCTTACCACTAAGACTTTCTTGACTTCAAGCATACATTAACCAGCCGATAACTTATAACAATTCTCGGATCTGACTTCAACTCCGACTCTAGAACAATTGCTGAACACTGGAATCACTCAATCTCAACTTCTCAAGCCACTAAACCTCTACTTCAACCTCTCTATCGTGACTTTCAGTCTGAGTTTATATATTTCCTAACTCTCCTGCTTCACTTCATTTCTACCTGCTTTACATAATCACGTTTCATTTTTGGTTGGGAAAAGGTTGTTTAGCAAATGTAATCAAAAAGTCCCCAAGGTTAGTAAAGAGAAACCGCGAATAGCCCAACGTTACACATATTTTATATATATGTATGGTGTGTGTTTTTATTTTTAACATACGGTATAAATAAAAATGTCTCAAATACATTGCTAAGCGATTTTTATTATTCATCTATTTTCTCAAAAAAAGAAAATAATGCGTATATGGTATTTGGCTTCTTTATTTACATAAAAGGAAATAGTCTTCAATTAAAATGATGAGTTTCAATACTTTTCAAAAAAGTTAATAATTTCTAGATAAATCATATTTATACTAAACTTAAATTATAACTTTTTACAATAATCAATTTTGATCCCAATATTTCAAAATGAGGTTTTAGAATTGTATATTTCTAAAAAGTAAGTCATTTGTAAAATTAGTTAGTTTAATTTTTTTGAAAGAATTTCACTCAATTAAACGTTCCATTTCATGTTGTTCGGAGAAGTAATAAATTCGGCACTTCTTAACTACGCACCAATTTCTATAAAAATAATTTTAAAGCAAATATTCTTTCTTATAATATGTACTTTTTCTTGTATTTGATATACTTATTCATTGAAACAGCATTGGGAACAAAAGTTGGTATTAAAATTCATCATCTTCTTCCTAAAACCAGTTACTCATTAGCTATAGTTAAAGATGAGTAGCAAACGTGGACTCTAATGGTGCTTTATAATAGAAAGGGTGAAAAAAGTAAAAGGAGTTTTTTTTTGACTGAATCTAGTCACAATACTTACTTCTAAGAGGATCAGGAAGTTATTAATCATTATAAAAGAGGGAGTGTGAGGGGTAACAGGAATTATGTGAGATCGTTTTGGTTCAATTCTGTCCACAATATAAAATGGAAATCAATAAACAAAGAGCTTAAACCTTGTGTAGTGTGTTTTTACAGTCTAAGATTTTTCAAGTAAACTAGAATATGTTAAATAAAATAATATTATATATATATATATATATATATATATATATATATATATATATTACTCTTCAAGAGACACTTGAAATCAATTCCGTACGAGCATGATAGAGGTTTATGAGATAGCAAATCAGATTATGAGGCCTGACATTTCAGAAGTGTTCCAAGCAACATAAATAAAGAGTAATCATGCCATATAGAAGTATAAATTTAGGAAACGATGAAGTAAATTGAACGCAACATTATTTTTTTCAACTTTCGTTTCCAAATACAATTAGGTAATTTTCTACGAATGTATAGAAATAAGACATTAATGAATATAAAATAAATTTCTGTAGAAAGTTGTTTCAATGCATAGATTTTATTTATGGACAAACTTCTATACATGTTTTCCATTGTGTGATTGTTAGCAATGCATATTTACCTACTTACATAAATACAAGGAAAGCCGATATACATTTATTTTATAAAGTTTGTTTCTGTTTATATACTAAAAATGCTCAAATGTGAATTACGTTAAATATTTAGAATTATGGTTTAGCATTTTGATCTGTATCATTTATGTTTAAATACTTTTTATTTTAGTTTTTAATCAGTATTTCTGAAACGCTTATGATAGATTTACTGTCTGTATATAATTTTTTAAAGAAGGTATGGTACATTCTAAAAAATGTTTTCAGAATCTCACTTATTGTAATTTCTTAACGATTAACTCTCACTTTTGGCAGAATAGCATTTTTCAAACAATGTACTTTCGAATAATAACCACTCTAAAACTGTTACAATGTTTACATTAAAGTTATTACTCCCGCATATTACTCAAATGCCCGGGTAACTCGCAATAGGCCGCACGCCTTCGTTTCCTTATCTGTCTCTGGTGTCTATGTCATATCTGTTATCAAAGCTCAACGGGACTATTATGTTAACCTTCCTATTCCCGTGCTTCCAAAGCGCTCTCTACATGTGGACTCACTCTAATAATATTTTTGTTTTATATTTGTAAAAGAATTTTACATTCATTATATATGAATACCACAAGATATGAATTTAGGAAAAAACTTCATTTTCAAATAAACAACTATTTAAAATATTTATTTTTTCAAATGATTTAAATACGTTAAAACTCGTATTTCTTCTACAAATTTAAACTCATTTAAACACTTTATTTCTTAATTCGTTAGAAGTATTTCTCCAAATTTGATGCATGAGTCTAATTGTGTAAGTGTATTTCCTTGCATTGTTGTCTAATGTTGTCCTTTTTTTCCGATTGGACTCATCGATAAATAGTAAAAATAGCTAATCTTATGAGTTTTTTGAAAAAAAAATAGCTATTTATTTACATTCTTATTTTATACATAGAATTTTATCACATATATTATGCATGCAAAATAACTAGAAAAAAAAAATTCAAACTCTTATGTTGATCACAAAGGAAGTCTTTAATTTTTAAATACTACATTATCGCCATGTGTAAAGTAAAAAGCTGATAAAATGCAGCTTAAGGTTGAAGTTCAATGAAATGATTTGTCAAAATGTTAAAGAAAATTTAAAAGATTAGCTAAAATAATGTAACTATGAAGTTGAAAAATATTTTTAGACAATAAGTTTTATTCGATATTTTGGTTATGTTTAGGGTACTGTATTTTCTTAAAAAACAGAATTTTGAATTGCTCTGAAATGTTTCCTTCTGTTGTATAAGAAACTCACAATTTATGAGGAATATTATTATGAGTATTATAATTATATTAAAATTTATTAATATGCTTAGAATTTGTCAAGAGAAAATGTATTTAATGTGGTGTTGAGCTTGCAAAATGCAAAATGTTTAATAAGTATTGTAGCTAAGAAGTTCATGAAAAATCAGATATTCTCCAGTCAAGATGAAGATTTGAATTCTTTTTACTAAACAAAAATAATGAGAAACAAAATAACACTTACTAATGTTTATTTTAGAGCTCCGAGGTTCATAAGTATAAAAAAATATGCTTTAGATTGGAGGAAAGTAAATAATAAAAAAGGAAAGAGTTAGAAATCCAAGATGGTTATTAAATAGTTTCTGCAAGACCATATATTAAACTAAGTCAAAATTGATGCTATTAAATTTAATTCCACGAATATAGAATCATTCAATCTCATTCGAAAAAATTATTGCAACTAGGAACACCGTTATACTGCAACCCTAGAAAAGACAAAATATTTCAACAAATTTTAAATTTACAGATATATTTTTGTTTCTGTGTGGAAATATTTAACATGTATTATGATTTGGAAAAAAGTAAACAAGAATTTCAAAGACAAACAATTTTTTAATATTTCAATCAGTGATTTTTGTTTGTTTGTTACTGAAGTAGCTCAATCGAAGTCTTTAAACATCAATAATGTTTTTATGACCATTTATGAAAATAATCGATTAAAAAAGGAACAAATAAGAATTTGAAGATTAATTTTATAATGTAAAGAATGACATATAATTTATCAGTATTATATTAAACGATAATTTGCTACTTTCTGCTATGAAAACATGTTGTTAAAAGTAATTATTCATGAACTTGTATATTGCTTCTTTAAACTTTTCCTTAATGACATTCAGTGCTTTTAACAGAAGATTATACACTCAACAACATGGAGGATGATTTTTTTCCTAAACTATTCTTTAATAAAAAGCATATAATTTTGTTCAGCTTAAAAATTGGAACTTAGGCATAATTACTGTTAATTTTTTTATAATCAATTTTCACTAATATATATATATATATATATATATATATATATATTTAAAGGAAATCATTAAAAAATAATTAAAATTTGATAAAATCATATAAACATTTACTTAAATAATTAACCAAACTAAGCATTTAAACCTAAATAAAAATTAAAAATCAAAACAATTTAAAAGGAAAAAAAGTGATAGAATAGTAAAATTTAGAATGATAAAAATGTTACAGTTCCATATTTTGGAATGAAATTAAGAATATTTATATCGGTAATTGCTGTAACCATCACACTTAGTAAGTTATATTATAAAAATATAGCAACAAACCAACAAGAAATAAATTCAGAATATCAACCGCAGGTAAAAGAAGGTAAACACAGCAATCATCTTCAATTTCACTGCAAAATATTTTTTTTTTGACACTAGTATTCAAGTCAATTTTTCGTTTACGTGCATTAGGAATTTTTTGTTTATTTTCCTCTTACAGATTTTTCATGTAAATATATCACACTCCTTCATATATTTAATTACATATACATAATTAATATAATATTATATACATATTTGTGAAGGTTATTCTTTGGATTGTAATAGCTTTAGAATGCTTAGATATGTTGATGATGCTATTTTCTTTCAAATTAATAATAAAGGTACTAAACATTTCTTATCCTTTTCTACGGAGATAAAAACTGATTGTAACCTAATATTAATATAAATAAAGCGGAATATTATTTAGGTCATTTATTGGTAATAAAAGATAACGTATATAAAAACTATTAACATATATAAAAAAAAAGGCACGTTTTCTCACGTGGAATTATAGAATATTTTTGCAGGGGATTTCAATCAGCTGGAAACTTGTTAGGAATATAATTTATCATAAAATCTTACATAATATCTGGCTTGTGACTAAAATACAGAATATTTATATTAACTTGAATAATTTTTATAAAATGTGTTTGCAAGCAGAATTTCCTTGTAATTTTATTCAGAGTAGTTTAAAATAAAATAATTGTATAATTAAGTTATATTTTTGTCACTTTAAAGTTTGCCTTTTTTTGTTTAGGTATTTGTGCTTAAATGTTCTATTTTTTTTTTTTTTTGGCAATTTGCACGACATTTTTTTGGTTTTAAGTCCTTTAAAAATCCTCCGCATTAGTGTTATTCATTTATAATAGAGGTCATAGATTCCTTTCCGATTTTAGCTTCTGCGGGAAAATCCATTTTATGTAAGAGTTAGATTTGTGATGATGTTTGCAAGCATGTGTTTAATGTAAATTATTTATTTTAATCTGGTTGATTTATCTTTTGAACTGTACCTTTATAATTTTATTTGGTTACGGATGGGATATATCTATTTATTTCTCTATATATTTAAATTAATTAATTCAATTATAATAAAGTTTCTTTGTCTTGATTTTTTCAATTTATGGAACTTCATATTAATTCAAATATTTTTCTGTGGTGATTTTTGGCGCAGTAAAAAAATGTATAAGCAGGTATTCTATCGAAAGACAAGTTCAGAAAATATAAACATTATATTCATTTGTTTTTCTCTCCCTCGTTCTTAAAGTTTTCTTGCCTTGGTTTTTGCTTCTTTAAGGTATACGAACACGTTGAAATGGTCAATTTTCGAAAAAAATCACATTTTCAGTTTTTTGTTTTCTTGAATAAAGCATTTATTTAGCTTTATAAAACTGTTTTTATTTTGTTTCTACGTCACTTAAAAGCCAAGATATTAAAGAATTAGTAAAGCTCTAAAAACCGGATGTAGGTATTTAAATGACCGGAAGTCAGCATTTAAATGCCCTTTAAAGATGTCAAACAGAATTAAAATACCATATTTATTTTTAATATAAATTTAGAAAACATTTGATGCAATATTTAAAATAATTAAGCATTGTGCTAGTGTCTGACGACGTAGAATTTAAGGAAATCTGGCAATAATTGTTTTATTTACATACAGCTTGATTTGTTGACAACTGTGCTTGTGTAGTTGCATAACAAAACTTATTACTTTTTATTTGAAACAATACTGAATTTTCTTTCTGGTATTAGTATTTTTACAGCTATGGGAAATAACAGAAATAAAAGTTATTCTCGTAAAAGACAGTTCAAAGGAAATAGGTACTCTAATAAAGTTCCAGTTCCAGAGAATGAAAAAAGTAGTAAAGATGTAGATATTTCAACTGCCAGTGAAACAAAATTGATGAATTCTTTCAAACTTTCAGATGTTACTGAAAATGATGAAAAAAATGTTATTTTTAACTTAGGAATTTTCAGTCATGCAATTTCTTTATTATGTTGTCCTGTATGTTTTAAAAGAAGTATTAATGTAATGCAAGAATCTGTTTTTGGATTAGCCATGAACATGACTTTAAAATGTGAAAACTGTGACTATTCCTTCTCTTTTTGTTCATCTGATAAAATAAACAAATTGCATAATATTAATCTTGCATTTGTTTTTGGTATGAGAGTCATTGGCAAAGGATATTCTGCGGCCAAAAAACTTTGTTCCGCCATCAATATAAATGTTCCTTCAAAGACAGCATTTGGTTTCCTTGAGAAAAAACTTGAAGTTGCTGCTAGCTACGTAGCGTGTAATACTATGAATGAAGCTGCTTTGGAAATTAGAGGTAATGAAAATGATTCTGAATTATCTCATTGTGGTGTGTCGGCAGAGGATATTCATCCTTGAATGGATGTGTCTCTGTTATTTCAATAGATACAGGGAAGGTATTAGACATTGAATTCATGTCTAAAGTATGTAGACTTTGCGATTCAAAAAATGAAGGATTAAACACCATTCATAACTGTGCAAAGCATACAGGATCATCTGGTGTTATGGAACCTGTTGGCGTATATCGCCTTTTTGAACGTTCGGTTAAAATGAGGAAATTACAATATGTAAGCTTTTTTGGAGATGGTGACTCCAAAGCGTATGATGCTGTGAAAAATATTTATGGCCAGAATACCGTTACAAAATATGAATGTATAGGACATATACAAAAACGTGTTGGAACAAGATTAAGAAAATTGAAATCAACACGAAAAGGGCTTGGAGGACGGGGAAAACTGACAGATGCCTTCATCGATAAGTTGCAAAATTATTATGGCATAGCTATCCGTGACAATGTGAATAATTTAGAAGGTATGCAACGTGCAGTAATTGCAGCATTTTTTCACTGTTGTTCAAATGCAAAACAACCAATGCACGGCCAATGCCCTGTTGGACCGGATAGCTGGTGCAAATATCAACGAGCTGTATCACTCAATAAACAAATCTATAAGGACAAGTCTAAAGGACTTCCACAAAATCTGGTTAACATTATAAAAGCAATATACATAAAATTATGCGACAAAGGCCTATTGGAGAAATGCTTACCAGGAAAAACTCAAAATGCAAATGAGTGCTTCAATGGAATTTTGTGGAAATTCATTCCAAAAGATGTCTTTGTTGAATTACCAACACTGCGATTAGGAGGATATATGGCAGTAATTCAATTTAATAAGGGATTTCAAGGATTATTGAATGTATTGAAACATTTCAATGTGCCTATTGGTGCATTTACATTAAAAGGTTTTGCAGAACTAGATGAAGTTCGAGTCACAGAATCTAAACGACATTCATTGTCAACGGTAAAAGTTGCCAGAAAAAAAAAAAAAAATAGGTTAGCTAAAAAGAAAAAAATGGTTAAAAATGAGCAAAGAGAAGGTGTCAGCTATAAAACTGGTGAATTTTAAGTAAGTGATTGTGTGTATATAGAAAATATATGATAAATTGTACTAAAAATGCATTTTTCTCAAAATCATTTTTTTCGCATATTATGAAAATTCCAAAAATGATAACTCAAAATATTACTGCTAAATTTCTTTGAAACTTGGTATTATCTTTTCTCATAATGTTGTCTAGGGCTTGATCTAAAATAATGTTCATAATAAGAATATTTTGAAAATTATGGCTTATTATTTGTATAACAACGTTGTAAAATATGGTAAATTTCTTGTAATAGCTCTTCGACTGGCTCTGAAATTTTTATTTATTTAAATAGAAATAATATTTTAGACCCAGCCCTAGATACATGTATAAAGTTTATTTTGATACTAAATTTACATAAATTAGTTGAATACATTTTCATGTAGCATTTTTGAAAATTTTCTAAAATTTCTTCAAAATTCTCTATAAATTTGCTAATTTTGTGAAACATAAGTAATTTATTGCAAATATCAGTTTAACATACCTTATTTACATTGAAACTGAAGTTAAAAAGGGTATAAATTTTTCTCTAAATAATGTTTTTTAAAAAAAGTACTCCGAACGTGTTCGTGTACCTTAAAATTAGAATTTTATATTTTTGCTATTTTTATTTATTTAGAATTCCTTCAGGTATTTGATCTCTTTCTTGATTGCTTTACCGCATAACTTTTTCTTTTCTTTCATTGTGATTTTCGCAAATATTTTTTTCTTCTTCTGATTATCTATTATATGCAAGGTTAAAAAATATTTCTTATGTATTATTCTTGCTTATATATATATATATATAGCCCGATATTGCTTTTTGACTTGCTGGGTTCCATATTTTCATTTATTTTTTCTTTCATTTTTACATTTCTTTCTTGATTTTTGTCTTTTTAAATATTTTAAATTATTCTTTCATAAATTTTCAGTATATATATATATATATATATATATATATATATATATATATATATATTTAGATACAAGTTTCATTGTTATTTTATTTATACTGAAATACATAATGAGATTTACAAGATGTACGAGTGGTTTGTATTTTACCCAAACCTTTTGTTTAAAGCTATAATAAGTTACCTAAAATGTCTATTAAATTACATCTTTATCTAAATTCCAGATGACATAAGTTTAAGATACGTTTGATATATTTTAGTATGCTCTATATTCCCTAGAAGTATAATTTATGTTGTCAAAGAATATGTTTGAAACAAAACTTAATATCTTGGTACATATTTTTTTGAATTTCATCAAAAAATAGAAAAGAACCCTTAATAAAAGCAATCGAATTCTAAAATCAATTGAGTGCACCCGAATTACACAAATTTAATTTCCATAGTCTCTATTCTCAAAATTACTACACGACATTAAATAAATAAATTTTACTTGCTAAATCCAAATAGAAATTTCTGTACAAATCTAAGCAGCGCATAAAATATTTCAAATATTCTATTATGTTTCATTGTTTGAATCAGTTGAAAATGCCCATGATCAATTACGTTAATTCATTGATAAATAGCGTTGTATGAATCTCTTATTAGCTGAATCATTCGTCTTTTGTTGAGATAATTGAATCAATTAGAACCAAGTAATGATCTCCAAAATGAGAAAATTGTCCGTTGGTCTGAATTCAACGATTTGGACAGTTGCCCGTTAGCTGTGTAAGTAATTCAGTCAAATGTCGCCAACAAGTTATACATTTACAGATCACGTCCCATTCATTACTTTGACCCCATCGAAAATTCTATACATACCTTTCCTAGAATATTCTGAAAAAATAATTTTTATGAGATTTTAATAGTTGGCTTTAATAACAAGAAAGTTTTATATTAAAATAATTCGATATATTACAGCATAAAGTAATTTATTTTTATATTCATGAAATCTTTAATAATTAATGTTGTATGGAATGGGGAAATTACTACCATTAAACATCTTTGTCAATTCTACAATTTTTCATTTTTACGTAAACATGGATTAGAGAGTATGCAACCCAGTGATATTGAAAAGAGCAACTAGGCAAGAAGTCTTAAGCTTATGTTAGGTAATTTAACAACCTTTTTATTCAAATATATTAACAAAAACTATTAAATTGTACAATACTGATGAGAAGGGATTTTGACTCAAAATAAGTTTACTTTAAGTTCATAATAAAATAATTCATGATTTTAAACACATCTTTATTACTTAAATTTAGTATTTTATACTTTTTTGAGAATGTTCTTTAAATGTTACAGTAGATTTAAATCATAACTGAGTTTCTGAAATCTGGTCGCTCAAAAGACTAAAACGATGTAGTCATTTTTTCGGAGAAATAGTGTATAATAATGAATATTTAGTTTTTCTAGTTTAGCATAACAATAGACAGACGGGAAGTAAAATTTAATGAAATAAATAACAATAAATGAAATATGTGCTAGTTGAAAGATAAAAATATATTCTCCCTCTTGAAAATAATTAAGATATAAAAATAGAATGAAATAAGGAATATGCTTAAGAATCTTCCATGGAAAGATAATCTTCTTTTCGAAGAATATGAAGAATGTAGAAAAAATTCTTGTTGTAAAACCTAGTGAATTTTTGTTTACATTTTATTTAATGTGCAGGATGTTCTACGATATCTCGTTCCACAGTTTCTGTAAACGCTCATTTAATCCGACCAAACTCATTGGCTATCCAATTTGTCGTCCTAAATCATCCCATATATGCTCAATCTGTGAAATTCTGAAGATCGAGCAGGGCTGGGAAGGGTGGAAATGTAGTGGAGACAATCCTGTGAACCCTTACTATGTGTGGATGAGCATTCACCTGTTGAAAAATGGCTCTTAGAAGTTCTAAGATGAGTGGAAACACATGAGACTGAAGAATGTCACGAACATATCTCTGGGCTGTCATGGTACCGTGGATCAATTTTCTGCATGACCGTGTGTCGTATGCGACGACACCTCATACTACCACACTAGTTGCGGGAACAGTGTGCCGCTGGCTGCGAAGGCAGGATTACGAAGTTCACCACGGGGCTCCACAGACGTATACGTTTGTCAATAGTGCCCAAATTAAATCTGGATTAATCGCTGAAGACGACTTGATTCCATTCGGTTGCAGTCCATTCCTTTCGAATGCGATACCATTCCAAACGAAGGCGATGTTGAGTGGGGATCAATAGCCGTACATATAATGGGTGTCGCGATAGCAAATATCCTTTGAACAGGCAGACTGAAATTGTGAGTGTGGAACGGACTGCAACAGAGACCTGTAGTGAAGATGTATGGATGGTTGAGAATGAGACAATTGGCGCTATGCAAGTGTGTAATAACAGGGCAATTGAAAAGTCCCCGCCCTGACACATAGATGGCGCTACTAGAATTAAAACCATGTGTTTTTTAGTTAGCCCTAACCCTCAAAAGATGCGTGTATAACTTTGACAGCTGTCGGATCATTAGTTTGTGAATTATAGCATTTTGAGTGAAGCAACTCTTGTTATTGTGAAAAAAATGGATTAAAAGGAATTTCGCGTGTTGATAAAATATTGCTTTTTGAAGGAAAAAATACAGTTGAAACAAACACTTGGCTTGATGCCGAGTTTCCGGACACTGCCCCAGGAAAATCAACCATCAAGGATTGGTATGCTAAGATTAGACGTGGTGAAATGAGCACCGAAAACGGTGAATGCAGTGGACGCCCAAAAGAGGTTGTTACCGACGAAAACATTACAAAAAATCCACTAAATAATTTTGAATGACCGTCAATTGAAATTGAATGAAATAGCAGACACTCTAAAGATATCAACTGAACGTGTACATCATATCATTCATGAATATTTGGGTATGAGAAAGCTCTGTTCAAAGTGGGTGCCACGCGAACTCACTTTTGACCAAAAACAACGACGAGTTGATGATTCTGAGCAGTGTTTGAAGATGATCAAGCGTAATAAACCCGAGTTTTTGCGTCGATATATGACAATGGATGAAACAAGGCTCCATCATTTCACTCCGAAGTCCAATCGACAGTCATCCGAGTGGACTGCACACGATGAACCCGCTCTGAAGCGTGGGAAAACGCAACAGTCGGCTGGCAAGGTTATAGCGTCTGTATTTTGGGATGCGCATGGAATAATTTTCATTGACTACTTTGAAAAAGGAAGGACCATCAACAGCGACTATTACATAGCGTTATTGGACCGTTTGAAGGACGAAATCGCCGAAAAACGACCGCATTTGAAGAAAAAGGAAGTGCTGCTTCACCAAGACAATGCACCGTGTCACAAGTAATTGAAAACGATGGCAAAAATCCTAGAATTGGGCTTCGAATTGCTTCCTCATCCACCGTATTCTCCAGATCTGGCCCCCAGCGATTATTTCCTGTTCTCAGATCTCAAAAGAATGCTCGCTGGGAAGAAATTTTCGTCGAATGAAGAGGTGATCGCCGAAACTGAGGCTTATTTTGAAGCAAAGGACAAATCGTACTACAAAAATGGTATCGAAAAGCTGGAGGGTCGCTATAATCAGTGTATCACCCTTGAAGGGAATTATGTTGAATAAAAAAAACTAATTTTTCCAAAAAAAATGTGTTTTACTATGGTGGGCCGGGGACTTTTCAATTGACCTGTTACGATGAGACGGTCTTCTCGATTATTGGTCTGTTGACCCTGGTCCCCGTGTAACAGACCTCTCTCCTGTCTACTGGTCTCAACGCCTCCTCAGAGTAAAGTCAGAACGGTCTATGTGGCAAGCTAATTACCAAGTTGAACTCCCGGTTTCCTTCATCTCTATGATTCTTCCCCTCTCGGACTCTGAAAACTTCTCATATTGTCTTCGATGGTAGCGTAATGGAATCTGCAGTTAAAAAGCGTCCCACTGCAACAGAATAAATACACGCAATGAAGCTCTCCTTACTTGTTTTATAATCGAAGGAGAATGAAGTACAACATCCTCTGAGGGAATAACGCAATGCGCAATCACGCTGTTTTTCTAGTACATGTACTTTCATGCCATGTTTCCTAACAATCCGACTCTTACTTCTTGGTGAGCGAATTCTATGGTAATGAGTATATATATATATATATATATATATAATATGCAGCTAGCTAGCTAAATAGATAGATAGATAACTTTCATACATCGAAAATAACTGCTTGCTCATTGAAATAGATCTTAGATAGATAATTATTTAGAGACATCCATCCTTTTAAATAATTCTTAAGAACTTCTTACACCTTGATATGTTCTGCATGATATACAAGAAAAAACTGTTCAATAGATATAAGGATTGGTTGTTCTCTAACGAATGCAAATTAGTTCAGGCAGTCTCGATGCATCGAATGGTAGCGCGGGATAAAAAAAGTAAGTTAGAAGAACTCTTGCAAATGACTCCAAAACTTTGGAATGTGTAAATTTCAAATGTGTTTAGTGCTTACCTAGAAAGGAAAAATGCCGCGAACCAACGAGCAACATTATGCCATCAAGTTCTGCGTTAAACTAAACAAATTCACTGCACAGATTTTCGATTTGATCCGCCAAGCTTACAAAGACAATAAATGTTCAGAAATTATTATTTTTGAGTGTGATAAAAATCGGATATGGCACGGAAGTCATCAATGATCTTGGTTTTATGGAATGAAAGATGGGTTCCATGAGTAGTTTGTTTTTACGCAATTTTAATTACGCAACGGTTGTGCAAAAAGCTTTACAAAGCAGCCGAAACCACTTCACATTCCAGATTTAGCTTTTTCAAACTTCATTTGTTCCCTTGGATAGCATATGGCGCGTAAGGACATTTTTTGAGATGTTTGACGAGGTTCAAGAGGCTTCAATAGGTTGCCTGAAGAGACTTACAGTTACCGATTTCCAGATTATGTATAAAAACTGAAAAGAAAAAAAACTCTCAAGAATTGGTGTATTCATGCAAGAGGATGATATTTTGAGAATTATTAACACACCCGCAGCATATATATCTTCTACAATTTCATTTTATGATTTAGTCTCTACAATTATTGGACAAAGTACATGTATATTTTGAATATTTTACCGCAAAAAGAGTTGTTCTATAGAGATGTCATATCATTATTGCTTTTTCCATCAAAATTATTTTGTCCTCGGAAATATCCTTGGTAAATTTTGTATTAACCAACAATTTAAAAATATATATATTAGTCTCTGCCCCATCTTTAAATAGAGCATGTAGGCGCCATCTAAAGATATATTGCATAAAATTACTCATATTGCATACATTTATTATTTAAATTCCACATTTATCTGAGCTCTGCTGCATTATTTCCTTATGTGAGTGTTGATTCAACCAACAATCATATAAATTACGCCCCATAATCCATATGACTCATTCATTTATAACACAATTTCCTTTAAAATCATAAGTCATTTTTAGAACACTTAAACATATTAGAAACATACGTAACCTAAGAGACAAACTATTTTCTTGAATGTATGGATTATACATATTCAGCTGTCATAGTTAATTAAATGTGAATTTGTACAAAATTGTTACAAATGTGTTGCTTTGCGAAAAACAAAAGTAACAAATTAAACTTTTGTAATAAATTCATATCAATTTCTTAAAAAAAATTCCTTATCAATATACATTTTCAATATATTTATCATAGAGTTCTGCAGGATTTCTGATGAGTTAAAAAAGTCAATGTAATTTTAATTTAAAAAAAAGTATCCAATATTACATAATAATTCGATTAAATTTAAAGCTGGTAATATTAATATAAGAGATACATTATAATTTCTTTACAAATTTCCGAGTTCCAATTTAATGTTTTTCATAAAAATATCAATCACTTAGATATTTATGAATAATTCTTACAAGAAATTTACTTTTCATATCCTTTAATTAAGTGATACAAATCTTATTTTAAGTAATAAAATTAGTTCTATTAAACTAATAATTTTATTACGTACCTCATTATACAAAATTTAATAAGTACTATTTTATTTGAATTAGAGATTAACTATTTTTTTTTCAGGTGTCTTCCTTGTCATTAAACAACTTTAAAGTCAGGAGGACTTTCAACCTTGGCCAAGTGATGAGGACCGTCATCAAGAACCCTTATGTTGCTTCCAGTGTGACATTAAGAAAACTAACTAATCAATGGATCAGATTCATTTTTCACTAACTGATTTAAAGAACGTAGTTAAATTAATTAGATTCTAAATTATGTTACTACAACTATTCATGAAATGGACAAAAAGTAAAGTTAGATGAAAAAAGTTTTAGATTTTGACGGAAAATATATTTATATATAGGGAATATATATATATATATATATATATATATTCCCTAAAAATATTTACAAATATACATATAATATTATCAGCCTGAGATTATGCAACATTTTTCTTATAAAGGAAAAGAGACATTTACATAGATTTAATCCATCATTCAAGGATTGGTTCAGGAATAATAACCTTGGCAACGAATTTGGCAACCATTGTCGCACCTGCGAGAATCGTGGCGACTTTTGCGACAAAATGATTTTAAAAGATGTTGGAATCTATATAACATCTAGATTGGCAGGACTTTCTTAAAATTTTCAATGTCCATCTAATTGTAATATCTATAAATAATGCGTGAACCTGAGATGGAGGATTTGCTTTTGGAATCGATCGAGAAATCAATTCGGTATTGGCATATCCGGTTTGCCAAGGAACTGTCGGCAGCGGGGCAGAATGAATTTGCGGAAGTGGCCTATATCTGCTATATGATCGACTGGGGGATGTAGGAGCCTGCCTTGGAAGAACAGAGTATTTCCGCGGAGATTTACCGTGGTACAAACTAGTAAGCTTAACAGATTAACGTTGCTGATACAAGTGTTGTTTTTGTTCCCTTTATGTTTATGACGCTTATCTGTACAAGTACTGTGTTTCCTGCTTGTGCAGTTTATTTGTGTGCTAGCTTTACCACCTGTATTCGTCATATCCAGAATATTATTTGTGGATAAAATGGCAATTGGAATTATCTTCCGTATTGAGCTTGATTTCAATCGCATAATTTTTGTAAATTTATATATATATATATATATATATATGTATATGAGTTTGTGTATGTTACCTAAATACAACATTTAAAAAAATTGAAATAATGTAATGGATTTTGTTTTATACTTTTCATACTTTGGAATGAAATTATTTTTTGTTTATACCTGTAATTACTGATCAAATCATCACACTTAAGTGAATAATAATATAAAAGGATGGTAGCAAGCCAAAAATCAGCAATTTCAGAATTCAGAAATGCAATCGCAGAAAAAACAAGGCAATCATAGTAAAACTCTTTAATTTCAATACATATTAATTTATACTTAACAATCATCTAAATTTTTGTCAAAAAATTCCTTTCAAAATTCATTTATTTGAGTAATTCAGTGGTTAGAAAATACTTGCTCAATTCCAGTCTCGAAAAACTTATAGTAGTACCTTGTAATAAGGGACTCTCAAAAGATCAGTCGTTTTGTCTTTTAAATAGAAGTATCCCTTATTTAGAGGATAAATATTAAAAGTATAATTTAGTAAGTAACTCCGACTGTCTAAATTTTTATATAAATGCTATGTAAACAAATAACACACTCGCAAGCATTTGATTTTGAAATTAATGAAAAATATTTAATTACTATAAAAATTTAAGAAAGGTACAATACATTATTGTAAATTTTATTGAAAATAATCTGTTACGATAGTCTGTTCTAAAGTTTATGCATTGCAAGCATTTCTTTCCATACGGATGTTAAAGTCATAGATCGTAATCATAAGAATTGATGTAAGTCCTTTACAGACATCAACAGTTATCATAATTTTTTTTAATTGGGAGGAATATATTAAGGCATTTATACATGATTTCTTTATGTGAAACTTTTCGTTTGGCTCTTCTTCGTCTTTATCATTGCTTTCCAAGCTATTTTTCTTAACCCTCACATCATCATCTATAGTTGAAATAAAAGATTTATTTTGTCCTTTGCGGTTTCAGTATGGAAGTTTTCATTGATTTCAAAATATCCTTCTATTAGAGCACTGTCACTGATTAAAGCAGCTCAATCAATTCATTTTCATCCGTAGCATATTTACCAAGGGAACTCGAAACTAGAATTTCAAAGCCCGCTTTTTTAAGAAACCGGATTCACATTGATTCATATATTGGAAAGCCATACAACTCGGTAACTCTGTTTTCTTTCCTAATGAGAACCGCAGCAAGAAAAACCGAGTTTTGAATTCTATGAATGGGAAATAGAATTTTGATTGCACCACAACTTGCTTTTTCCAAATGTATTGCCCCCCGTTAGGCTATTGAAAAGCAGTTTACAAAAAAAGAGGGATCGACTTTTTCTTTTATTGTTCCTTTGTCACAAAACTATCTTTCACTGAGCTCAACCTGCTTTGGAAACAAAAGAATATCGACAAAGAGTATTTCGTTTTTTATTTAGTTCTCAATTTATATCTTATTTCTGAAACTTGTTTTTTAGTTTTCTTTAATAAAAGGTAAATGTGTTAAGATCTTCCTTTTATTCAAAGGGACTGGGACCAACACAATTGTTTTTTAAATAGAGTTGACCTTTACATGTGGTAATACTGCGCGTGTTTTAAAAATAAATTTATTAAAAAAATTATTAAAACTTTATATAATTACAAATCAAAAGGACTTACACATTGAATATTAGCCTTTTTTGAGAAACAAATATTAGATAAACACCACACATAGCGAAATGGACACTTTTAATGTGAATCTATACTCTAGGAATCTTAGATGAAGAAAGTTGGCAATTTAAAAAGTAAAATCGAAAACATGAAGCTTATTAAGACGTTGTATATTTTCTTTGAATCAATATAAATTTCTGTTTTGATTTGTTGTGAATTTATATATATATATATATATATAATTATTCGGTTTGGTTTTATAATCATTCTTATATATTGTGATTACTTAAAGAGGCAGTTCAGTCATTAAACCTGGAAACCCTGTAAAAAGCCGCTTGTAGACTGTTAAGGCATTAAGTAATTTTTATAATTTTTTTATTCATTTTACTTAATTTTTACATTACATATTTGTGCTACTAGAACAAATCTATTCTACAACTAATGTTAAAGCATATCATATTAACCTATTTTCGTTTAATTTACTTGCTCAAAAATTTATCTGTAATATTTTTAAATATTTTCTTACACAGTTTGCTTCGTATTTTTATTTTTATTCATTTTTATTTTGAATTTAATTACTTCTATATTTATACAGCTTTGTATATATATTTTTTTGATCTCACTAATATAATAATGTTTTTTCCCCTTAGTATATTATAAATAATATTTTTAGATCAATTTTCTGAAATTATTTCAAATTTATGATTATATTATTATCAGTTTTTAAAAAATTGTATATTTACATAATAATTTTGAATTAGAGTTTACAAATCGCGGATTGAAAGTACTGATTTTGCCTCAGTTTTTAATCCAGTTTATAATATTACATTATTCTCTTGCGTTTGATTTTACAATTTGATTTTAAATCTGCTGTAAAATGATGAGTAAACTTGTTCAACCCATTTCTATTTATTCGCTTGAATTAATATATTTTAGTAATGCAGACAGAAATAATATTAATTTTATGAAGGAATGGATTTTGAGATTCAGTTATTTAGAATATCTCACAGAATGTATTACAATATTATGGTTTTACATAATTTTCTATAACCTTAAGCTATAAAATGAATTTTGTAGTGTATTATTAAATTTTCAAAGCCAATTATTGATTTTTAGCATTATTCTTCCTAAAAAATTACCTATGTCTATTTATAATGATTATTATATACATCCTAGTCGTTTTTGATGAATCTCAATTCGAACGCAAAGCCGTTGGTTGATGCTCGAAGTCCATTAAATCATTCCAAATGATCAAACGCCTGAGTGGCATTTTGCTATCGGCCATGACAAACTGGTTGCAATGTATATGTCTATGCACTATGTGATCGATTTCTGTGCCTTAGTTATAGGTAATTCAAGGGAAGGATTTTGAACTTAAGTAAGGTGTGAGGACTTGAGACTCTTGAAAAATTTTAATCTGTGCATTTTCTACTAAACGTTTAATGCATTTGTAATATACTTATTACATATTATATATGTAATAATTATTATATATGATGTAATATTTAATAAGTATATTCATATTACATTACAAAATACAATATATAATATACTTATAATACATACTACATTACGAAATATAATACATAATTTACATATATTACATACCACATTACAAAATGCAATATATAATATACTTATAATACATACTACATTACGGAATATAATACATACTACATTACGAAATATAATACATACTATATTACAAAATACAATACATAATATACATACAATATAATGCATACTGTTTATATAATACATACTACACATTTCGTAAATACAATACTTACTACATACTATCTAAATACAAAACATAATACATTAAAATTTTATACATTTATCTATTAAATTGAATTTAAAATAGTTTTAACAATTGCCAATAAGAATAGAGTAACATAAGTACTCCAAAAATCTAGTGTGCTTATCATAATTGTTTTATTAAGTAAGTTAAAGATTGTTCGAGCTTAAGATGTCCCATCTGGTGGAGTTTTTCTCCATTTCTGTAGACTTTAGGCCAGGGATGTTAATTATAAACCAATATTTAGTAAAATTACTATAAATATGTTAACACTATTAGATTTTACCCTTATTATAACTTTACAAAAGAATATTAATTAGGGTAATAAGACGTATCAATCTATATAGTACACTCAAGAACCCAAGAAATGTAATTCAATTTTCTGGAAAAGACTTTAAATTTAAAGTATGATACTTGTTTTAAGCAATGGATCAAGTAACAAGTAATTAGTATTAGTAAACAGTAAAATGACCCTTCAGATACCTGCAATACCTTTGCCACTATCACCTGACTGTTTTCTATCATCAGCTGACCTTCTCTCTTAATTCAACACTTCAGAAAGATTTTGGAACATTATAAAAAGCATTTATATAATTTTGAAAATATAAAAACTATCTTTATCTCTAATACATAAGACGCATCCCATTTTTAAGATGAATTTCTAAGTAACTCAGTGTGTACTAAAGAACGAAAAGTACCGTAAATTGTTTGAAAATTTCACAGTGTATGCTGTAATGAGATGATATATAATTCAACCGGATACTAATTTCATTTTCTTGTTTTTTCTTTGGTTTCTTGCAACTTATATTTAGAATTTTCAGAACTTAAGGGAGATTTATCTTTTTAAAAACCATAGTTTATACCTTTTGCTGTACACTAATCTCTCTATACTCAAAATCTTTACGTTGTGTGACGTGTTTTCGGAAAGCGAGGCTACGGCTCAGACATCAATTTAACAATGGTTCAAAATTGCACAAAGGGCATTTGTGTTACCTACATTAACTTTCTGTTAATAGGTATACACTCTTAGGTATAGGTTAATACCTTAAAGTGTATACCTATTAACACTCGATAAGTGCATAATATTATTTTTCATATAAAATAATATCGATGATGGAATATCTGAAAGTAACCAATTTTTTACCAGAATTTAAAGTATCTGGTATATTTTTAATTTCATGGATATATAATATATTTCTTATTTCATATCAGATAAAATATTTCATTATGATATACTTTTGAAGAAATAACTCTTTTCAGGATATTTAAATTCCATATCAAATATTTAATTATTAAAAAGTTTTAAAATAAGTGTACCTAGCAATAATTAGGTAAAACCAAATGTTATCGAATCAAGAATTTTTAACCAAAAGATCTAGCAGGTCAATTGAAAATCCCCAGCCTACCATAGTAAAACACATTTTTTTTTTGGCAAAATTAGTTTTTTTTATTCAACATAATTCCCTTCAAGGGTGATACACTGATTATAGCGACTCTCAAACTTTTCGATACCATTTTTGTAGTACGTTTTGTCCTTTGCTTCAAAATAGGCTTCAGTTTCGGTGATCACCTCTTCATTCAACGAAAATTTCTTCCCAGCGAGCATTCTTTTGAGATCTGAGAACAGGAAATAGTCGCTGGGGGCCAGATCTGGAGAATACGGTGGATGAGGAAGCAATTCGAAGCTCAATTCATGGTTTTTTGCCATCGTTTTCACTGACTTGTGACACGGTGCATTGTCTTGGTGAAGCAGCACTTTCTTTTTCTTCAAATGCGGTCGTTTTTCGGCGATTTCGTCCTTCTAACGGTCCAATAACGCTATGTAATAGTCGCTGTTGATGGTCCTTCCTTTTCCAAGGTAGTCAATGAAAATTATTCCATGCGCATCCCAAAATACAGACGCCATAACCTTGCCAGCCGACTGTTGCGTTTTCCCACGCTTTGGAGCGGGTTCATCGTGTGCAGTCCACTCGGATGACTGTCGATTAGACTTCGGAGTGAAAAATCATTCAAATCGGAGTGAGTTGTCATTCAAAATCATTTTGTGGATTTTTTTAATGTTTTCGTCTTTATCAACCTCTTTTGGGCATCCACTGCGTTCACCGTCTTCGGTGCTCATTTCACCACGTCTAAAGTTAGCATACCAATCCTTGGTGGTTGATTTTCCTGGAGCAGTGTCCGAAAACTCGGCATCCAGCCCAGTTTTTGCTTCAACTGTATTTTTTCCCTTCAAAAAGTAATATTTTATCAACACGCGAAATTTCTTTTTATCCATTTTTTTCACAATAACAAAAGTTGCTTCACTCAAAATGCTATAATTCACAAACTAAGGATCCGACAGCTGTCAAATTTATACACGCATCTTTTGAGGGTTAGGGCTAACTAAAAAAACATATGGATTTATTTCTAGTAGCGCCATCTATGTGTCAGGCCGGGGACTTTTCAATTGACCTGTTATAAAATCCTTGAAGATGTTTATCTCCTAATTTTTCTGATATATCCTCTGACATATCATCATTTCTGATATAGTTTAAATATATTTCATACATGAATCTATTCACTGCAATCTATCAATTATAAGGTAATTTTTCATACGAAATTAAGAAAAGTAGCCTTTCCTTATAATTCTTAGAAAGTTTGTGATTTATGAGAAAAAATTGACTTTTTTTCCTCCAATAAACTTATTTTCCCATAATTTCTACTCTCAAAATGTATTTTATTAATTAAAATAGTACCTTCTATCAAGACTAATTCGTTCTATATTAATAATCACTTTTATTATAAAGAAGAATATTTTTACCTCTGACATGTCTCGAAGAAATTTTTAAAAACATGTAGAATTTTTGATATCTTTTATAAATCATTTATTCACTGTTAGTTATTAATTGTAAAGTAATTTTAATACGTAATAAAGAAATGTAATGTTTTGCATAATATTATTTTTCAAACAACTGACGGATTGCTTTCATTTTTAAATTCGGATCATGTATAAACACCCTTTAGTAAATATCACGTACACATACACATCGGATAAATATATAAATCTTTCTTAGAGCCTTAAAATATCATTAATATTAATAATGAAGATAAGGGACTAATTAACATCTCTTAAATCTGATAAATCACATCGCCAAACATTTAAATGTCAAGCCTTTTCAAAGCACAAATCTAAGATTTTTATCTCTCATTCATATCGATTCACTATAATTTGGAATGTGTTGTCTTTCCTGCAGAGTGAATTCTAGTAATGGAAAGAACGTTCTACAGACAATGGTGAAAATGTAAGAAAAAGCTGTCGAAACGTGGTCAATTTGGTGACGAATTTGGTCTCCAAATGTAGCCAAAGTTGTCGACAAAACTAGACCCTAATAGATGACAGGAGGAGTTTCTAGATCAACCCAGAATTTGTTAGGATATTCTCTTAAGGCTATATATTAGAGCCATTAGGTGTATTAGTTTTAGTTACCAGAGTGTATATAGACTTTTTGTGGAAAAGTGATATTGTAATTAGAATTCTTGTGTTCCGTGAATGTGCGAACTTAGAACTGGTGCTATTGTATTCGTTATTGATGATTGTTAAAACAAAATATAGTGCATTTGCTAGAAATTCTCTGAATATATTTGAATTAACTCCGAATGAACCCGTGATTTTTAATTGAGATGAACTTTCTTAAATTGAACGACGATCTACCACATAGCAATATCTAATATTGTAAATTATTCTATAAAATTTAAATGTTTAAATTTTTTCTTTGTGAATTTTGTGGTTTTGGTTATTGATTTTAATTACATAGTTAACAAATTAAGAATTAACTCTAGTATAGTGTCACTGGATACAGTAATCTCTCTTTAATTCGGTATTCGATGGGTTAGCACATACTGTAATGCAGCACTGATTGATTCGCTCTATTTCAGATTTTCTCGGGTGATTGTTTATAGTTCGTTGACCTTAATAACAAAGTCGTGATACAGCGTTGGTCGCAGTGTACATACAGTCTACTCTATTAAAATGTTCGAAGTTGCGGTTCAAGGGCTAATATAACAAATAAAAGCATCATCGTGTCTCTTTGTAAGTCGTCACAACTTGCTTTAAATATAATTTTACCGTATTGATTTTTTCTTTTATCCGGTGAATTTTATAAATGCAATATAATATACAGTAAAATTAATGTTCAATGTATGAATTTAATTTTGTAGTTGGTGGAATGATAAATATCCTGTGGAATATTTATATCGTCTTCACAGGTTCAAAATATGCATAATCACGTAAAATACATATTTTAATCTTATAAATATTTAACTAGTATAATTTATCTATGGCATCGTCGTTAAAACTATATTTAGGTTCAATAATCTGGGTCTGAAAGTGCCGGATTCAGTAAAGCTTACTATAAAAATAAATAAAACATTTAAGTACGAACTGTTAATAATAGTCGTATTCGTATAATCACAAGGTTATAAATTAGACCGGGGCAACTGTGTCATACATATAAATGTGAGTCTCTTCAGTCGCAAATAAACCCTTTAAAATATATTTACGAGCACAAATCCAGATAATGTTTAACATAGCTAATACTCATATAACATAGCTAATACGAATATATAATTGTCAATGGTTATCTAAAAATATGTATACTATTTTGTGCTAAGGAGAACTTAGAGTCTCTTTAGTTGCAAATAAACCTGTTAAAATAAATTAACATTCTCAGATGCAGATTTTGTAAAACACGACTAATACTTCAGTGAAGTCAAATATGTAATTGTGAATGATTATACTAAAGGTCTGTATATAATTATGTGAGATATGGAACATATAAATACAATACTAATATTCAGCTAGAAAATCTAATATGATCTGCAACGCCTCCCCGTCATTATTTATTTCTATAGACATCGCAGCATGTAATTAAGTAGTTAATAAAATCTCAATTCTTACTGTAAAAACATCAAAAAATTATAAACATTGTTCATTAAGTTTCTTCCCATTAGGCAAAACCACACATAACTCACGCACTCTCTCTGAAATAATACTTAACCCACTTAAATCCTAGCTTAGAATTAAACAATAAGTTATGGCTTATCAACGCACCCTTTTTGAGTGAACTCCTTCTAGAATACTGCATAATGGACTTTATTTATCAGTTACTTGATCCCAGACCTCCTTTTAATCGTTTTCAATTACATAAGATTACCTATTGCAATTGATTCCAATTCTAACTAACTTCTACTTACTGCAAACTATCAGCCAATTAACTATTCTTTTCATTCTATTTCGCTTGTATATAACTATCCCCAAATTAAATTTGTTGCATTTCCTACCTAAATATAATTTACTTAGATTGTTTCAATGAGTTTGAAAGGAGTTGGAATTTTATGCAATTCAAATTTTGAAAAAAGTTTCCTAGGATATTGAAGAGAAAATCACGAGTAATCATTGGCTTTCCA
>BMAW01129216.1:0-17066 GCA_019974015.1 Nephila pilipes | reverse complement strand
AGGGAGAGGACACCTATAGGAAAGTAAACGATTACTAGCGTGCCTCATGGTCACGATTACCGTACCTTCTTAAAGAGGACAATTCCCACTGGACATCAAATAAGGGAGACGACATTTGTAGGAAAGAAATGATTACTAGCCTGCCTCGGGGTCATGATTACCGAACCTTCTTTAAGAAGGTAATCCCCATAGGATATCAGATAAAGAGCTCGACACCTGAATTCGAATCCCGTTTTTTCACATTCCCACTAATCTAAGGTGGCCACGGTAGCTTAGTTTTCCTAGTTGTGACTCGTGGCCAGCGGTTTTTCATCAAGTATTGGGTTTGAGCCTAGATGCCACTGAAGACCAGCTATGTTGCCGGTGCTGATGCATGTTAAATCTATGGAAACTCAAGTTCCTCCCATTGGCGTGGTGTGGAAGTAAGGAAAATGGGTGCTAGCTGCTGTTTTCGTAAATTGACAGAATTACGAGGTCCGTTGCCTTTTGCTTCGTGTTACTTCTAGTGCGATGTTAATAAAACCAATCAATCAATTAAATGCCCCCATTAGAAATTAATCAAAATTCTAGATTGATCAAGATGCTGTAAGTACTTGTCTATGGTTAAAGTAAATTCGTGGGTTTTGCTCCTGTCATTCCTAATTGTGATTGTTTTAAAAATATCACACTGAGAAACAACATGAGGCTTTTGACGACGGACCTCGTAATTTTGAGGCCACAGTTAAGTGACGAGGATGACATCTGAGATGGCACCAGCTTCTCCACACTTCCCTACTGTGTCCACGGGGAGACTTGGAGCCTCGCCAGATTTATTTCGCTACCCCGAAACATGGAAAGTCCTTAATGGCATCAGACTCGTGCCTGTGAATCGATGAAACCCTCCGACCGCGAGTCCTCGACCCTGGTCGTTACCGTGGTCACGTGCCTATTCCTGACTTAACGCAACACGCGTGCTGATACATTTCTATGAAAAACATATTTATTATAATATATGCTATATTTTACTTTAAACTTTGTCAAATAAGTTATGAATTTGTCAGGAAATATAGTTTTGATTCATACTCATTTCCTTCATATTAAATATATTACATAACAAGTAATATAAAAAAAAATTAAGTCAATTCCTACTTAGGTCAACAATGAAAAATTTCGTTTTAGTTACTTTTTACTAAGTTATTTGGTGGTATTTTGCCAAATGTGGCTACCCTGGTTTCGTTTCTCAGGCTTAGCGTTCAGCCACAAAATTCGCCAAGTTTGGCAATTTTTGAAATCGCGCCAAGTGGTGTGGTAAACAGCATTTTCACCAATAAAATTTAATTAAATGAATTAATATTTGAAAAAACTGTATTAACATCAAGTGTCATCCACTACAAGCTTTAAAAAATGTACTTGAACTTGAGTGAATGAATAAAAAGTATTTTATTCACGATTGAAAATTTGTACAAGATATATAAATATATATACGGAGAGTGCGAGCTAATAGTAGGTATTTAAAAAATATCACAATTATATAATTTTAATATAATACGACATAAGTTTCATTTAATTTATTTGTAATATTTTTATTTTATAATAATTTTTATGATATTTTATATTATACTTAATTTTATATAAGAATTAATTTAAACTTAATGCCCCTCAGTCGGTTCATAAAACCTGTTCAACCGAAACTTGAGAATGCCCTGCATTTTAAAAATTCTTGCAAATATTTAACTTAAAAATCATCTCCTTTTCTACATACATTAAAATTTACAGGGTGTCTCTAAACTCTTAGGTAAAAATTTAAGGGATGATAGAAAACATCCAAATAAGCAATTTTCACCATATATTAATGCATAGGTGGAGAGCAAGCGGTGAACCGCTAGACTGCGCTGTAATCTAAATAATAAAGCACGAGTTTTCTTACACATCGTCATTTCTACCGTGGATTTCAAGAGGCATTGCCTTTTCCTGATTAATGAATTTATCCACGGTAGGAATGACGATCAGTAAGAAAACTCAAGCTTTATACTTTCCTTTGCAGCGCCTTCTAGTGGTGTTGCTCTCTGACTATGCACTATCAAGTGAAAATTTCTTGTTTGGATGTATTCGATCGCCCCTTAAACTTTTGTCCTTGAGTTTCGAAACACCCTGTGAAGAAAAATAGAAATGTTTCCTTAATGGCGAAATATATTCCATAAACACAAATCGGAAATTTTAAAATTATTGAATATTTCATATATATTTCGATTATCCGATTAACATATTACTCTATAATTATAAATTAAACATATTTTATTCCTGCAACAGATTCAGGAATAAATTTGAGCAAAATGAATAGACGTTGTACATTTCCACAATAAAACTCTCTGCATTACCAAAATTGAAAATAATTACAGGTAGTGCGCATTCTCTAAAATTCCCTAGAACCATACCTCGGGGGTGACATGGATCATCGAAAACAAGCGGAAACTACTTATATGGATAGCAAAATATTTATTTTTGCTGCAGATGAACAGTTTGTTAACGCTCCAAGGAGATCAAGTGCGTTGACAAATAGCCGAGAGCGAGTCATTCATTCTGGATAATTAAGAAATAGTTGATCAGGATCATTTTTCGAAGGACAATTTTGCGTTAATAAGGCTCTCGTTTCTCTCGGGTATGTCAAAAGTCAGGTCCTTCGAACTGGAAAGCTTAATAACAAATGCTTGTTAAAACTTGAAACTGTCAGAATAATCCGATAAATTAAAATCTAGGAAATAAAGAATAGCAAGAGTGGGAGTGATATAAGAATATGTTAATTAATAAAAGTTAATTTTGCTTTGGTTTTACGTAAAAACGTATGCTAAAGCTAAAAATATTGTTAAATATTTGTTTTTTTAAATGTCATCCTTACAAAGTACACAAAGAAATAAATGAAGGAGGAATTAATTTAAAAAAGGAAATACACTAGCCTCTAAACGTTAAGGTACTAACAATTATTTGTGTCTAATTGGGAAACAAACGAACTTTGAAAATTATCTTGAAACGGTTATTTATATAATTTCGCATAATTTTAACATCAAGAATGATTTACAAATAAAGAATTACATTTTCCGAAAAAGTCCACCGATAAAAAAATTTCAATCACAGATTAATGTGGAGAAAAGTAAATAAATATGTTTTAATAAGGAGTAAGTCCATTCCAATTGGTAATGCATAAGTGGTATTGACTTTCCATATTGCCAATCAACAAGGAGTAAACTTTCTCTCCAGCTCTTTTAACAACCTCAGTGGATGACTTGCAGCTACCTATCTGCCTAAGTGTGGCGTAGGAACCTAGTTCGTCATGGTCACAGACTCGCGGCTGGGTATTGTTTTCGACGAGTCGTGGGTTCGAGTCCTGATGCCATTAAAGATCCACTGTGTAGCGTGACTGAAGAATATTAAATATGTTGAGGCTTCAAGTCCTCCCATAGACATTTTTGGGGAGTTTGAGTGTAAGTGTCAGCTGAAAAGTCCTCTTCTTCACTTGGCCGAGGTTCAAAATTACGAGGTCCGTCCCCAATAGCTCTAGTGTTGTTTCTCAGGTCAACGTTAATAAGCAATCATTAATGTTGTATCGGAGTAAGGAAAGGAGATCGAGCTGACCATACCATTCGCTCCAGAACTTCATCCTCCTTATATTCTTGAGCAAGCCTAGCTTAGTGAATACTGTCTTCATTTATCATGAATTCATCATCAATAACATCAACAAATGATTTTTTTACTGGAGTCAGACAGTAACCATGGAATACGTGAAGGTTAGTGTAACCACCCCAAAACATTTTAGCTCAAACCTTGATTCCACCTTTTAAGTAATAGTGTCTTTCATTTGCGTTAGAATGTAGCCTCCAGTGCCTTGTCCTGGTCAGATCAGCATTCCGCCTGAATCCACGTTAGCTGAGACTTGTCAGCGATGCGAAAAGAACCCCACTGCTTTCTAATCCGGATTATGTGCTCTCTTGCTCATCATAAACAGGAACTTCTGAGTCATCGATTAATGACGATTAGTCATTGCGGGTGGCAGACTCCAAATAGGGTCGTGAAGCCTTAATTTAGATACATTAATTTAAAGAAACATTAGTTGCAAAGCAATTTAATATATTACATTTATTGTACAGCTCATTTATAAAATCGCAATACTAGCTAAGATTAGATGTAAATCATATTTACATATTGAAAGAAATACCTTTACGCATATTAATATAGTGGTGTCGCATTGCCATTTCAGCATATTTTGGAATGAAATACAACCCCAAACGCATAATATGTAACGTCTTTCACAACACAGGCGAATACGTCTCGGTCACAACACAGTATGAATACGCCTGGTTACATAATGATAATTTTGCAACATCTATACATAAACACGTTTGTAACATTATACTTGAGTTTGGGATAGTAATTGTCAAGATCAGTGACGAATCTCGCTTTAGTCTGAATAATGATTCTGGATCGGTAATGATATGGTGAATACATGTGAACTGCCACTAAGAAAACATTATTGAAAGATATATTTTCCATCAGAAATTGTGGTGGAGGCAACCTGTACTTGCCCACACCGGTATCTTTACTGTGGTCCACTGATTCCGTGAGAAAGTTCTTGCCCCTTATGTTTGCGTGTTAAAGGTACTAGATCTTTATTTCATATTTATGGATGATAACGCGCCTTGTCATCAATCAACACTTCCCTGAAATGGAAAACATCCATCTTGCATGCTGAAACCTACTCTCACTGACCTAATATCGAACAGTGAGAGATATGCCTGGTAGATACCTGCAGACCACCAAGTTCCGTTCCAGAGCTGTAAAGACATTTCAGTGACGTTGAACCACAACACATCTGCAATGTCATAGCAAGGCATGGGAAATCATAGTGCAGAGAGTGCTCTGTCAGATGAACTCCACACCGCCAAAATCTATGATCAACTTTTGCTCTATTGTTTTCTAAACCACCTCTCCTTGTGCCTTATTTCTTTCAAACTTTTGCAATAAAATGATTATCTCTTTTTCGTATTTTGTCTATATAATCATTTATACCACATTACGTTTTCTCAATAATTATTTTGACACTCTGTTTTCTTCATTATTCAAATAATACCAATTATGCTTGTCCTTTGAAAACAAGAATAATATATTTACTAAAATCTTCGATTAAAACCTATGGATTGGATCAATATCAATGAAGCTTGAAGGTACATTTTTATTAAGAAGTTATACCAAATTTTCAAAATGTTTTAATACTTTTATTATTTTATATATATTGTTTAATAAAGGAAAACTTAGTATAATTTGAACACTAAGGTTCTAGAATTAACTATGTAATCAAAATTTGATATGTATTTTCCTGACAAAATTTGAACAACGAGTCTAATAACCATGACATTTAGTCTAAGATTACGTCGTAATAAAACAAGAATTGTTTTCAGAATTTATCTACCTGAAATTGCTGAACAGAGATAATCAATATATTAGATAGAAAGGAAAATCACTTCATCAAACATAATTTTATGTAAAACCGTTACAGAAGAGTTTTATACTAATATTTACTGCCATTGTTTTGTTTCAACAATAATATAAGAATCTGTTTAAAACAGTTGCATATTTTTCATCAGTTAAATAATAAAATAAAGATTAAATTGAATAATAATATGTATGAAACAAATTTCATGAATGAATCTACCACTTCTGTCAAAAGCCTAACCCAATATTCTTCCAAGCTTCCTCTGAAAAGAATATTCTTTCCGTCTTTATTTTTATAGACATGACAACAGCATGCTTTAATACAAAACTAAATATAAAAACTAAATGCTCAATTACCAACAGAAATCTTATGAGCCACAAACATGCATATAAATTGATATACTTATTGTTATGCTACGATTGTTTTTAGAAAGAAATGAAAATAAATGTTACAAACTATAATTAATATTAAAAGGGAATATAAATATTATAAGAGGTGTTAAATAAATATTATTAAATGAGCTTCTACTCTACAGCATGAAATTAGTTTTTCGCAAGGAATAGTGAAGTCTCTTCCTGGCAATAGCCCTCTCCCTCGTGGGAAGGCTCAGGCACGCCTTGTTCACGAAGCCTTGTGCCATAGTTTCACCATGCCATAACAACCTTCTAATTCTATAACCCCTGTAAATCAATCAATAAAAATGAACAGAGCAATTAACTGCTGAAACCTTCAAAGAAATTTTGCATAAAAGAAAACTGTCGTTCATAGAAACCGCAGGTCCAGTATTTTCAAAATTTATAAAGACCAAAATTATACCACACAAAATTGGCGCTTATACCTGAATGTAAAACTAGGCACCAAAATTTAATGTCCCAACATTTCAGTCATGGGAAATCTATTCAAACCCAACTGCAAATTTTATATTTTTGTAACCAACATTTTGATTGGTCATCGGTCAGTTGGTTGGTTTTATTAACGTCATCGCACAAGGGCTATACAAAACATTTATACTTTAATTATTTCAGCATTTTAATAAAACAGATACGATTAATAAAGCAAGATATTAAGTCGAAAAGTACGAATACATTGCTGACCGTAATAAATAGAATATCTCACACTTTACAAAGTGTATTTAGCATAGAAAACCCAGAAAATTACAATAAAGAAAAGAAATTCCAGTAAAAACATGATGATTTAAAAGGACGAAAATACAATCCCAAAATAACTCATTTTTATTAATTTTATGTAAATATATGTATTGGTTATGTATACTAAAAGAAAGTTTCACTATTTCTTGTTTAACAAAAATTTAAGAAATTTTGCAGCGAATTATCACGTACCTTAAATACACAATTTGAACCTTATTAACTAAAAATTATTGCTTATTTTCAATTTAATGCATTTCAAAAGATTAAGAAAAATAATATATCAGCATTCTTAACCTAGAGGTTATCCACCTCCTAATGGGAGCGAGTATATAAAAATATACATTTGCTATGAGGGTGGTTCAAAAGCACTTGTATTTAAGACAGATTGTATCACAAGGGTCTGCTGCTTATTGGTGCTGCCATCTGTTACAAACAGAGCCGAAGTTCAGATTTATATAGATCTGTTAGTTTCGACTTGGTAGTCATTTACTGTCAAATCGAAATTAACCAAACACCAAGTTGTTACCACGATAATAAATAGATTCATCGTTATACCAAACCAAGTAAATAATCAGTGCGAATGAGTTGCTTCCGGCGAATTGGTCTGGCGAAGGCAAAGAGCAGTCCCTACCGGCAGGAAAGCTATGGACGAACTTTGAAGTGCTAAAGGCATCCTGACCTCGAAATATGAGGGACTGAGACTAGACAGCTGTCTAGTAAGTCATGATACTTACTAAATACAAATCATTTTCAATGCTACTTGAGCCATCTCCTTGGATTATCAACATCATCATCACTCATCGCCTTCTTCTAAGAACTTATTGGCGACTCTCCTTTTAAAAGGATTAATTTAATTAGCTAAAAGAAAATGCTACATTCTGGATATAAACAAAATACACATTTGTTCGATATAATACACTTATAAATAGGACGAGCCTAACGCCGCACAAGACATTAATAATTAACTTCATCAGTTCTGTACCTTAGAACAATAAGTTTGGTGCAACAATAATGATTATTCTGTTTGTCTTGCAGAGCAAAGTTTTCGAAGAAAGCTAGTACAAATATTTCGTCAGCATAATAAAGACACAAGGTATCTGCATACTGGCAATTGAACTGTTGCGAGACGCTGAGTATGTCCGTTCTGGTACAACACAAGACAGCAAATAGACATCCACCCTGGTTTTGTCGGACACAGATCACGCCAACATCAATAACCCACTCATTCTTGGTAATTGTAGCAGGTTTGAAATTGGAAGGTCAGCAACATTAGTGCGTCAAACACATTGGCTACGGCACACATATTGATAGAGTGACTTGAGACGATTTAATTGAAAATGGCAATTGCACTACCTGAAACTACGAGAAACACTGTTTTTACTATAAACTTTAATATATTTCACCAAGCAGAAAGCGCAAGCACGGGGAATAGATACCTAAATTTTAAAAACAATTGCAAAGTCTGTAACAAAAGAAAGGTTTTAAATATTTAAAAGTTATTCTTAATTAGAAATATATAATATAATACCAAGAAACTGAATATAATTTTTGCTTTCTGTTGAACTTTATTCTTCTTTATGAGGGAGGAGAATAAATAAATTTAAAACGAATAGATACCATAAACATCATAAGATATTTCTGTCTTAGTTTATTTATGTCTTGCACTATATTAATATAATACTGAGATCATATAGTACTGAAAACATTATTATATACAGTTTGTAAGTATATGTATTAATATAATTTTAAATATCAAACTTAAACCCTTTAAACTATTATATAAGTAATATTTTTATTATGGTTTTAAATATCATTAATCTCTTTATAATCTTATAGGCTTTTCTGTTGAAACCATTTAAATTACCAAGTTCAAGAGAGCTAAAAGCAAAATTAAAAATATTTATATTCTCACATTTATTCTATTACATTCATCTTATAAAATCGTCATGGGTTTAATTGATTTCATCACAAATTACCTTAATATAGTTAAATACCCTATTTTCATCAAACAAGTTTCTTAACTGTTTACTGAAGAACAACTCACATTCTGCCCAAAGTGGAGACATATACTTTCATTTTAATAAAATTTGAACGCATATTAATTCATAGGAATTAAACCTTATTCCAGCTTTAAACATTTCACACTTCTCAATTTCTGTTACCTGTAAAAATATCTGCCTGAAAATTCCTTTGCCTTTAAATACTTTTGGTCTCTCCATTATTTAATGTTTATTTCAATTATATTTTTCACATTCAAAATGAATTATCCGGAATTAAAAATCTATATTTCTGAAATAGACGCAGAATCATAAATAATGCACGAATACAAAGAAAAACAGAAAATATTATACTGTAATCAATAGATGACGCCTGTGTTCTTCAGGGAAACTAATTCATCATATTTG
Source organism: Nephila pilipes (assembly GCA_019974015.1). Classification (NCBI taxonomy): domain Eukaryota; kingdom Metazoa; phylum Arthropoda; class Arachnida; order Araneae; family Nephilidae; genus Nephila; species Nephila pilipes. The sequence goes on along the minus strand of BMAW01129216.1, from coordinate 8,049 downwards.
AGACGCTTCTCAGAGGCTTAAGTGATAATGGCGTTCTCGAATAAAAGCGTTTCGCGTGCTGGTTTGTACGATGATCTGTACTGCTATTCAGCGTGCATTTCGTAAGAAATACCGAATTAATAATCCAACTCCGGCTCAGAGCATCTTCGAAGGTGGTAACGTCAGCCTGAGGTCAGTGGGTGTCTTGTAGAGGTAACCAGGCAGGAAAACGTAGAAAGAGTGATAGATATTTCTCTAAAAACCCAGCGAAATCGGGACTTCGTTTACGCCATTCGAGAACTGGGTTGACCAGCCTGGGGTTTAGCGAGTGTTAGCAAAATAATACGAGCAATTTATTTCTTTCAAGCACTGATAACAAGCATCGATTGAATATTTGTCTCCACTTCGCTGGAAGCTACATTCACACAACGTAAGCTTGGTGAACATAAACGAATTGCAATTATACGTAAATAAAGGAGGTAAACATTTGAAAACTCCATGTTTTAATTTGTATATTCATGTTACTTCATTTTGTGACTTTTATTTATGAAAATATAGCATCGTAAAATTGATTGATTCGTTTTATTAACGATAAACTGTCAAAATCTGTATTGTATGACCAAACGTTAAATTGACGAAATCTAGACATTTGATATTTCATATAAGAATAGTTTGTCTTTACTTTTATCCTCCCAATTAAACAGTTAAAAATTTAACAGAAAATATTCGAGAAAATTTTTAACTCACTAAATGAATAGAAAATTGTAAAAATCAAAAATTGCAGTTTAAAGAAGAATTGGCTTCAAATCTCAAACTAGATTCAAAGATTATTAATGACTTTTTATGTATTTTTATTTTACATTAAAAATAATAAGAGAACATGCATCAACCAAAAGATTTGACTGGTGTATCTTTAATTGATTGTTATTAGCGTTGTACCTAGGAAGAACATTTATACATATAACGAACTTTGCAATTTTGAACCTGGTTAAGTGACGACTACAACACCTGGGTTGGTATCCCTCTCCAAACTTCCACACTAAGACTACGGGAGAATTTTAAGACCTGAGATTTTAATCAGCATCAGCCCCAACACAGTGGTCTTCAAATGATAACAAATTATGCATCAAATATTAAGACTGTCTGTGTTCAACTAATGTCAAAGAATTCACTGAAACTGAACACATTTCCTGGCAGAAAAGGAGTTCTAATTTCTTCATATAATGATATTGTAACAGATACAATCGTTTATGACAAGTATTTTAAATATAGAGTAACCAAAAATATGCCATTTTTCTGTGAACGCATAGAGTTTAAACTATTGTAGTATACAGTATTAGGAATATATTTTACACCAAAAATAGATTACTATACATACAAATGAGGCCATTATAAAATACACTATTCTGTAAAGATGCATAAAGTCATAATGTTTTCATATAGGAACGTTTTTCCAGGTCTTTCTGTTGAGGTTTCAGCTTATACAATGAGAAGAACTAACAAATTTTTGTAACAAATCCTTAAAATGTATAACAAATGCTTAAAATATTTAAACCAAAACCGTACAAAAAGAGGGAGAAAATATTTTAATTTATTTTTCAGTAACATAACAAATTGCTATAGTTAAATAACTACTCCAACAGGGGCTACTGTCTAGTTATGGATATCCACCAGGGTCCCGTTACCCCAAAATATAATCCAGAAGTAAAACTGTACTCTTGCTCATGAAAATTTGACAATATTCCTTTCGTTGTCAGTATGACAAAAAGGTTTTATCGTTAACATTATTACGACTTCAGAATTCACCAATCTTCGAACTAATTATTGATGATACGAGTGTTTAGTTTATAGTTTTATTACTAAGATATAGATGAAACCTAATTATGGTTTGCTCTGCGGGATTTGATCTTGAATGAAAGGATGTAACAACCCACAAGACATAAAGTTGAATACCGAATAATAATTATTATGAATTATTTCGAAAGTTTTATGTTAAAACTTTCTTTACACATTGCCAAAGTTACCATAAATGGCAATTGAGCGCCTTTCGAAAATTAAAGAAATACTGGTCAAGCATGTACTGAACGCTTAAATTTGTTATATTTATAACTGAGGCAACCGCATAAATTATAATTTTCAGTAATTAATGTATTACAAAATGATTTATCAAAATAAACGTGTATATTCATGTATTTTTACTTTACGAAAATTTAGGGCCTCAGATGGTTTTAGCACTCAGGACCATTACAGAGAAAAGACTCTGCCACCAGCCACAATAGCTGACTAAGTTGGTCCAAATTTATGGATAACGATATTTAAAGAGAGCGTACTTCAAACTCATCTATTGAAAGATATACTTTATGGAATAAAGGAGCCATCCCATGTGGTGGTTAAGAGACCTAGGTGTCATCCTCACTGACAGATAACCAAAATCGCCATAAGCCAATAGCCTCTGTATTTATTTCCAGTGTATGTTAATAACACTAAAACTAAACTTAAAAATGGAATAAAGGAGGTTCTAATTCACGTTAAAATCATCTGAATCTCAGCTCATGTGGTGGCAGGAGAGGAAAACATCCTCTGTCACTCACCGTGGCTTAGTATGAAGTGCATTACAAACAAAATTTCATGTTCTTATATGACGTTAAAACCCAAGGGCATTCTTTTTGAACTCATTATACCTATGGCTTCGGTTTCTGGAGATCATTTACCACGATCTCGTTGTTCTCGTTGTTTCTGTCCAATCGGGAGTCCAAGTTCTGATACCACTTAGATCTACCTGTACCTGGTCTGATTCAATGCTAAATCTGGACGACGCTTCCAAGTCCTCCGTTGGGTGGTGAGGAAGTTGGAAAAATAGGGCTACCCTTAGGTCGTCTGTCACTAACAGTTCACATTTTGAAACTGTCACCAAAGCTGTAATTACCCAAACACCAAAATTATTTCAACAATTGATTACGTTTCTAATTTTTCAATTTCCTTATTGTGTGCTTATAATTGTATACCTTTATATACTGTAGATATTTTGTGCTTCATTGTTGAATTTTCAATTTTCCTTTTGTGTATTATTTCTACCAAAGAAGTGACAGAGTCATAACTAGTGTTTGCATTCTTATTAACAGCAGATCAGTATCAATGGAACACCATGTGGCTCCAAAACAAAAAGGAAAAAGAAAGATAAATGAAAAATTAGAAATATTAGAGCTATACACACCTGTAAATGTTAGCTTTATTTTCTTTGACCAAAATTATGTTTTATCTCTTGTTTTCGTCTGACATATACTACAGCAGACTTACCTTATTGTTGTGGTGGCAAAGAAAGATTTTGCCTATAAATGCTAAGAGCGGGATTGAATGTTCCTGAAGCCGGTTTATGCCTAACCTTTGTGAGCTCGGTCCCTTGGTTACCTCTGCTGATAGTCTCGCGTTGCATCTCATTATGATAAAGACAATCACACTGCCATCTTTACTTGATGGATGTTCAAAATCATGATCGTCTCCATTAGCTCTCACAGCTCTAAAGTGCAACGTCAATTAAACTATCACAATCTCTTTTAGGCTCTAATTTTAAATTTAAAACATATAAAACTAAATTAAATTATCTTATTAATCAAATTTAAGGAAATTATTACTAAGTCTTTATTTGAAAACTCGAATATATCTATAAAGTGATATAATACCAGGAAATCTTGTATAACTGATTAGTTTTAGAAAACTCACCTGAAACACAAGTCAATGAATTCAATAGGGTTTTTGAATGCTAATAGTATAAAACAACTAATAAATGGAAAATCACTGTCTTATTTAGAATTTGTTGAATATTTATTAGGCTGCGTAGAAACCTCATAAATATTAATGAGCCTTACTGATCGTCATCATTGAATTGTTACAAACTAAATTCCGAAAGAAAAGGAAAAGAGCAAATACGAAACCGGCTCCTACCAGATACTGAAATGTTTTTCGTGTAACTAAATGCATTTTTTACCTTCTTAATTCGGTACAAGTAATAAGTATGCATATCAGGCGCAAAACATGTGATAAAGCGAAGATACAGAATTTTATCTGACCTTCGTGTTTTTTAACTCCTGTCTCCATTGTTGCCGGGTCATATTGTTTTTGTTCGAGTCTCTCCACACAGATTACTTGCGATCGGCAAGGCGAGTAGTTTATCAATCTTTAATAGTGGTAAGTGATAGATTTTAATTTTTGGATATTAGCTTAGAACTTTTTCCTTCTTGATGCAAAATTATTTTCTCAAAATGTCGTTTTAAGAGAGCAATCGGATCGCTGAAAAAAAAAGGATAAAATTTATATTGGCTATAATTGCTGGAAGACAAGAGCTATGTGTAACGAACATCACTGTTTTGAAATAGGATACCAGGAAACTATTGGGAAATAAAATACCGAATTTAAGACTTTTTGTAGCATTTATGTTTCAAAATTATTCGTAAAGCTTTGGATTTTTGTCTACCTAATAATGCTATTTTAATCATTTCATTGAACTATAAAAGTATTTTTAGTCAAAATGTTTTTCTTTCCCATTGAGTTTAATATGGACATGATTTTTCAGACATTCGCATTGAAGTACCATTTTTAAAAGTAATGTTCCATAAATATCCAAAATATTTTACTCCTCATATAGAACATAATACGCAAAATATAGTGAACCAAATGTTTTAATGATATTAATATATATTTCCTTTGAAAATATTATAGAACTTTGTAAGTTTGGAAAATTAAATAATTACTTTTTTATCTATAAAATTATTCCTTAAAACTTATGTATTACTTAGAGAAAGAAAAATATTTTAGATTAACTATATGCATGAGTACCTTTTACAGAAGCATAAGAAATTTGGAACGATATTATATAATAGTTTCCTTTAAATGGCAAATATATCTCACAAGTCATGTCTGTATTCAACTTAGAGGGGGCCGCGGTAGCCTAGTGTTCATGGCTTCGCATTCGTGGCCAACGGTTTTCGTTCAATCGCGGGTTCGATCCTTGGCCGCTAAAGACCCGCCGGGGCTGATGCCCGTTAAATCTGTCGGGGCCCAAAGTCCTCCATTTGGCGTGGTATGGATGTTAGGAGAGGGGGGGGTGCTAGCTCAGGTGTCGTCCCCCGCACTTTGCCCTGGGTTAAAAATTACGAGGTCCGTCGCAAATAGCCCTTGTGTTGCTTCTAGTGCGACGTAAATATAAACTTAAAAAAAAAAAGGCTTAGAGGGAAAAAAGTTTTCTGACAAAAAATTTTTTTATGGTCCTATAGAATGTATAAAATATTATTATTAGGTACACAAAAAAATTTTAAGCTCTACTAATAATCTGAAAAGTTATAAAAAACGAGGAGTCTTAGATATGGGATTCCATAATTCTCCATCATGCCCTGATATTCTTAACAAAGGACGAAGACGATACCTGAACGTGTACCTCTAAATTTCTTATCAAGTCATGTGAAGACTTTTAGATCAATTTCATTTAAAAGGTAACAGACTTCATTATTCAGTACAAAGGGTCTTTAATGAAATTTGTGCAAAGATTATTAAAAAAAGAGCATCTTAACAAAGAATTAATTAAAAATATATATATTCTTTGTTAACACATTCACTAGAAGTTTTAAAATGAGGGTAGAATTTGCCATGTTATATATATTTATCTTTTAGGTTAAAGTAAGTTTTTCTTCCGAAATATTTACGGAACAATATCCTTATGGGTGTAACGACTAAAAAATTACGTTTTCATAATTGTTTTTTATTGACGGGTATAACCGCCATTTGTATTTATGGTGCTGTTAAATCATATATATATGTGTGTGTGTGTGTGTGGCCGGGTGAGGTGAGTGAGTGAGTGAGTGAGTGAGTGTGTGTGTGTGTGAGTGAGTGTGAGTGTGTGTGTGTGTGCTGTGCTGTGGTAGTGAGTGAGGTGAGTAGTGAAGGTGAGTGGGTGAGTGGAGTGAGTGGAGTGATGGTGAGTGAGTGAGCCGAAGAGTGAAGTGAAATTAGTGAAATGAAATAGTGAGAGGTGTGAGAGAGAGAGAAGAGAGAGAGAGAGAGAGAGAGAGGAAGCTAAGAATTCTGTTTCCAAAAAAAAAATCCATAGCTTTACCACTAAAGTGTGATTCGAATACACAAAATAAGGAACTTCATTTGGCCTCTATTCTGGCGTAGATTCATAAGACAACATTATTAAAATGTCGTAAATTAGAACATTAATTAGTCCAGAGTTTGGTTTAGTTTTTTTTAATTAACGTGCTGAAGCAGCAACGAGGCTATTGGCGGTTGGAACTCATAATTTTGAACCTTGGTCAAATAGCAGAAGACGACACCTAAGCTAGCACCTCTCCTAACTACCATGAGTGGTACTACTCCGGGATACCAGTGATCCTTCCTCTATTTTCAACTGCAGCCCTATTTGTCAACCAATTTTTGTCTTTTTTTTAATTTTCCTTCAGACCACAGTTTAAATCTTTTTTGGTGCAGTATAGCCTTATCTGGCTTTATTGCGCCCTTTGGTTACATCCACTCACTCACTCACTAACTACTGTATACCACGTCAACGAGGACTTTTGGGCTGACAAGTTTAGCGTGCATCAGCACCTACCACAACAGGTCTTTGTGGCTGAACTCAAACCCGTACGACTCGACGAAAACCGCCTGCCACGAGTCCGCGGCTTTATCCACTAAGCTACCGCGACCACTGTAGTCACAGAGTTGTAATTTAGTTTATTTTATTAATAATCACTGTTTATTGCGTTTTCAATTATTTTTGTGACATAATCCATGTGATAACATTCCTCAGTTGTTTGTATTAACCTTTGCCAATAAACAATCATTAAATGATAATACTCGATCTACATTGGCCTTATACGTTTTTACTGTTAGAGAGATTTTAAATTACTGATATATAAGAGTTCTTTAATGGATGAGATGGTTCGAGCTCTGATGCGACAAAAGACCCAGGGGACTGATGCATATTAAATCTATCGGAACTCAAGAACTCACGTATGGATTGTGTGGTAGTTTGGAAAGTGCCTGCTCATGTGTCATCTTCGTTACTTGATCGTGGATCAAAATTACGGTGCATGTGGCTAAATTCCTTTTTTGTTGTTTCTAAGAGAATCAATATGAGTTATTGAAATCAATTCATCGAAACCAACATTTGCTTAATCTTGAGCCAGGCCTGTTGCTCCAATAAATACAACCGTCATAACCTGATGGTGGCAGCAGCATGACAACCCTGGTGCGTTTGGTCATGGTTTCGGATTCGTGGCCGGCGGTTTCCGTTCAGTCGTGAGTTCCTTGGCCACTTAGGGCCGCGGCAACCTAATAGTCGTGGACTGGCCGGCGGTTTTCGCTCAGTCTTGGGTTTCGATCCTTGGCCTCAAAACACCCACCATTAGCCCAGCGGGGCTGATACACGTTAAATCTGCAAAGAGTCCTCCGTTGGCGTGGTGTGGATGTTAGGAGAGGGGGGGGTGCCAGCTCAGGTGTCGTCATAATCCATGACCGTACTAGTGGTTCAAATTACGGGTCCGTCGCCAATAGCCTCGTGTTGCTTCTGGTGACATTGTAAAAACTAAACTAAACTAATCCCTTGGCCGCTTAAAGACACCTTTTCCAGTATGCTTGGAGCTGATGCACGTAAAATCTGTCGGGTCCAAAGTCCTCCGATTATTGTGGAAGTTGAGGAGAGAGAACTGCCATTTAAGGTGTCCTCGTCACGTGACCGAGTTCAATATTACGAGTTCCGTTGCCAATAGCCTGTTGTTGCTTCTAGTGCGGCGTTAATAAAGAAACTAGTAAAAGTCGTGACCTAGTGGCCAAGGTCGCGGAAACTCATTATTGACGTTGTTCCATCGAGTCGTGAGTTCGAGGAATCACGATGCCACTAAAGACCCACCTCGTAGGAGGGCTGATGCCTGTTGAATCTGGTCAGGGTCCCATGTCCTCCCATTGGTGTGGTGTGAGGATTCAGAGAGGACGTACCATCTCAGATGTCGTTCACCCATCACTTGACCAAATATTCAAAATGATGAGACCGTCACCCTCATTGTAGCTCCTCAGTGCGTC
>BMAW01129212.1:0-12099 GCA_019974015.1 Nephila pilipes | reverse complement strand
TTGCCAGGTGCTTTGTTAATAGAGATTCTTTGGATGTAAGAAGTGATATCATTGGGCCAGACAGTGTGTGGGGGTGAGAGTGGGGGTGTTGGCGTGTTAAAGTAGTTTTGTAATGTTTCGTGAACTTTTTTATCTATGTCAGTTTTATAATTTAATGGTCTTTTATTTTCTGTGAAATTGTGTTGAAGTGTGTTGGCTATTAAGTTAGATTTGTCAATTTCTGATTCAGCTATGATGTTGTTGTTTTGAAGGGGGGGAATGTTGCTTCTTTTGTTTTTGAATGCTTTCGTAATTTTCCAAATGGATTTATCTTGTGTGTTAAGTGTTTGGAGTGTTTGTGTCCAGCTATTTTGTGTAAATTTATGAATTTCTTTTTTTAATATTGTTTTGTATTCTATTTACTTGTGTTTTAATGTTGGGGTCAAGTGTTCGTTGATATTGTTTTTTGGTTTTGTTTCTTAGTTTTATGAGTTGTTTGATGTGTGGAGGAGTGTATCTCTCATTTTTGGTGTTAATTGGTTCAGATGATTTTAGATGTGCATTAATTATGCAATTTGTGAGTTCGGTGATTTTTTGTTCTATTTTTTGGGTGGTGTTGATGTTGAGAAAATTAGTGAAATTAATGTTTTTGTTAATTTCTTGTTTAAATTGAGTCCAGTTGGTTTTAACAGCTCTTTTATTAATGTGATGTGTGAGTGTGAAGTTGAAGTCTAAAATAACGGGATTATGGTCTGATGAGAGTTCTGGAAGTGAGTTTATAGTGTGTTTAAAATTAAAATTTTTAATGAGTGCAAACTCAATGGTTGATGCTGAGTTGGTACCATATCTAGTGTGTGTGGGTGGGTAGGCTAGTGTGATGTCCTTAGTGTTAATGTAATTGTGTAAATTAACTCCTCTGGGTGTGTTGGTGTGTGCATTCCAGGTTTGGTGTTTGGCGTTAAAATCACCGATTATGACGCAGTTGTTATTTAAATTGAATAATGTGTCTAAGTCTTGGGTGAAGTTTGAGTAGTGCGACGAAGGTGGAATGTAAATAGAGACGAGGGTGACATCTGAGTGGTTTGGAGGTGTGAGAATTACTATGGTCGCTTCAACATGTTGGAGTGGTGGGGTTGTCAGTCTGTGGTGTGCAAGTGAGTTTTTAATGAATATTAGTGTACCTCCTGAAGTTATTTCGTGGTGTAGCCTATCATCTCTGTAGACTGTGTAATTTGGGATGTGTATTGTGTTGCGTGGTCTCAGGTGTGTTTCTTGTATCATTAAAAGATCAGGACTGTGCTTCTGTACAAAATCTCGTAGCTCAACGATACGAGATAGTAAGCCGTTCGCATTCCATGAAATTAGACTGAGGCCAAATAATTTGTAGCTATTGTTCAGGTTTGATAATGTAGGTAGTAGTGGGGGCTTATTGATCATCAGAGTCCATAAGTGCTTCTATTAAGGCGTATGTTTTGTTGGTTTTCCCCTTGGCTGCTTTTATCTTGGGTAGGTTTTTTAAGAGTCCTGGTAGTTGTTTGAAAAGTTCTGTTAAGGTTTGTAGCATTTCTATGGCTGTGAATAGGTCTTGTGTGTTGTCATCTTCTTCTATTTTTTCTTGTTCTTGTTTTTGCTTGAGGTGTTTGTTGACTAATTTTACGGCTTTGTTTCTGTTGTTATGTATATTTTTGGAAGGATTTAGGAGTTTTTTGGGTGTCTTCTTGGTGGGATTGTTTTCTTGGTCTTGAGGCGCCATCTATATTTTGTTGGCGAGTGCATTTGCGAAAGTTACATCTTCTCTCACTGCGTTCTGGTTCTTGTTGATGATGTTTTGTTTTTTGGGGGGTTTGGGGTATTTTTCACACCCTCCATATGAAGCCAAGTGTCCTTTGGGATCACAATTGATACACTCTGGGTTTTGAATGCGTTCCTTGATGGGGCATTCTCTGGTGAGGTGAGATTCAGCACATTTGAGACATCTGGGAGATATGTGGCAGTTCTCGGCTGAGTGATGAAAGTAGTTGCAACGGTAACATTGTGTTACCTTGCCGCTGCCGCGGTAGCCTTCAATCTTTACGGTCATATAACAAAGTCTAGTGACCTCGAAAATTTTTTCTGCTATGGGGGTTCTTGAGAGGTTCTTGCTCTGGTCACTTGTAGCGGAAAAAGGCTTTTAAAGGGCCTGCAACCAGTTTCACAGCTTTCTTTTTCAGTTGCGATTGAATAAATGCCCTTAGTCATTTAATTGTGCATGCAAAGTACAAATAGTCTCGCTGGAATGGTTTTACACAATGAAACTTCTGAATGTTGTATCTGATACAAAATGCTTGACTCTCAAATTGTTTGCAAAGGGAGAAAAAAGAAGTTATGAACGCAATTTTTTTTTTGTACTGTAGTCTTCTAAGTATGATCGCACTTCGGGTACGTTTCTTGCTTTAAGCTGCATTTTAAATGATTTTCATAATTATGCATTTAAGTTCAATCATGAATTTTTGTATTTAGATAGTTTCTTAAAAGTATTTTTAAAAAAGAAGTAGCGTATTATAATTTCCAGAAAATTCCCTGTTATGAAAATCTTGGGAAATGCCACATACTCATAATTTTAAAAGTAAAATATGCAGCAAAAGTATATTCAAAAATTTTCTTTCTTCTTCGAATGATTTTATGTACATCAATATAGTTTTAAAATTTTTTCATTTAAAATTCAAATAAACTTATAAAAGTTCATTTTCCACAATGATTCTCTCTCTCTCTCTGTATATATATATATTATTACATCCGATTTTAATTTTTCAATTTTGAAGTTCTAGTATTGATATATAAATCGTAAAAATACAAAAATACTTAAAATATTTTTTTTTATAAAAGAATACAAATAAGTATTGTAAATAGCTTGAAAAATTAAATACACGTATCTGCATAATTCATCCATTTTTAGGATTATTGGTACAAATAAACTACTAAATAAGTGTAACAATTGATACTAGGAAGATTTTTTCAGCTAAATTTTGAACTTTCGAGTAAATTCAGTACCCATTGAACAGTAAATGATGTTCAAGTTTTTTCTAGGACTCGCTTCATTCAAGTACAACTTTTAATTTTGTTAAAAAAAACTTTATTTTAATTTTGAGTGTTGATGTCTGAGCATTACTAAAAAAATTGTTTTTGTGCTTAAATAAAAGTGTTTTCCGTAGTACTTATAGCTTTGATAAACATTTAATTTATCAGAATTAAAATGTAAAGAAATTTCGAAATAAAAATGAGTCTAATATTGTTTCAAAATATATTCCCAACCTTTTTGAATTATTTATTGATGCAAGATTAAGAAATTAATATTTTCTGGTCAACTTTTTTTTTAAAAAAAGTGACATTTGTCTATAATATAATTTAAGATCAAAGTTTTCCTAAATTTAAATATTACAAAGTAACATAATTTTTAGTGTAAATCATGTTTATATAAAATCCTAAAATATGTATTAATTCCAGTAAATGGTAAAACTTTTGTTTCATGAATTGCTTGTGAGCATTCCAGACAACTCTTATGTATCACTTTAAAAAGAACTGATATCTTTGGTGGTGAAATTTGTTATTTGCAATGCATTGCACAGAACAATATTTTATAATTTTCATCAACTTTTTTGTTTATGTAGATTCAACTGATTCATTTAATTTCGGTTATGTGTTGTGATACAAAAATTTTTTTTTCTTCATTTCTTGTGGGAACTATTTATTTTGATTAAAAAAATTATCGAGTGTCACTGCCGAAGAGAACAATACAGAATATAAATTTTTTAAACATTAAAAAAGTTAATTTAGTGACATTTATTACAAAATTGTTAAAATTGAATACTACTGTATGGGTATTAGAAAAAATTTGACTCTCTTCACTTACTCAAAAACCGAGTGTTGGAGCCTTTTAGAGCTTTGATAAAACAACTGTTTAAAGTTAAAGGATGTCGCATCAGAATATAATAAGGGATTTTAAAAAAAAAATTAAATAAATGGTGTGATATCCTTTTAAAAATGAGTTGAAATTTTAGTTGAGAGTTTATGAAGACCAATTAATCATGTAGATGATCATATTGAATAACATACAACAATATTAATTATTTATATTGTTATAATTCACTTTAAATACTTACCCCGTAATTATTACAAAGATATATTTTAACACAAGACATATTGTATATTGTAGGAAATGCCTTCGGAAAAAGTAAAACCTAATTCATTCAATTTCTTTAGGCTGTTTCAATAGTTGACATTTATAAAACATTTGAATATAATTTCTGTTGATATACATAAATAATGAACAGAAATCGCTGTAAAAAATCGGGTCGAATTATTTGATTCGAGCATCATTTAAGCTTTTGATTTAACAGCTATTCAAAAAGAAATTATACTACGCTCAACAACAACAAAAAAAGCTATTAATTTCCTTTTTGGATGAAACACAAAACAAAGCACCTTGAAATGTTTTTTTGTATTTTAAGGTATATATACATCAGTATAAGTATATTCATGTTCATTGTGATTATATAAATTATTGTCTCTTTTATATTAGCAAAAGGCTTTCTTTTTCCATTTAAAATATTTTACGATTAAAAACCTTTTGTTAAATTCTGCAATTCATACATTCCCTGAATAAAATTAACAATAAGGCAGAATCTACAGTTCTTGCCATTTCAATTTGTGAATTTTCAACTTTAAAAAAAAGACTTGTTAAACATTAGGTATAACTCAGTTTTTTATTTCAAATAATCAAAAATCATAATACTGGCAATATGTAATTAAATCAATTTATAAAAACTTTTTTATTTTATTAAATTAAATTTTGAATTAACATTTAAGAGTACAAACTGATAAAATATAACTGATTTACTTTACAAAAACCAATATGACTCACTAATGGGGGAAAAAAATGTAAGAATGTGCATGTAAATACAATAATAATTACATTTAGATAAGTGATATACATTTGAAAGGATATTTTTTGTTGTTTACGAAATGTAAACAATGAATTGAGTGGAAAAAGACATTTAACTGCGTGTATAATTAGAAAGTGGCTAATATTCATTATCTGATCTAGGATTCGAGTACAAGATGCATTTAATTTTCAAACAGTTGGAAATTTAATAAAAAAAAAAAAAAACCCTATACTACCTTTCGTAAGACGTATTTTCAATCGATTCGTGTAGCTTATTTTTTGTTATTCAGATTGGCCATAAAATATAAATAAATTTGAAAAAAAAAAAATTCAACATGAATCAAAATAACTAAAAATATTTTTGAAGCGAAAGCGCTTCTCAAATCCAATATTTTACTTATTCCTTATGAAAGGAAATTTATTAGTTTGATAGCTGTCCTTAAAACCATCACATGTCCGATACAGTAATGATCAAAACTAGTTCAAGATTAAAAAGAAAGAATATCTTTAAATATTTATTAACAGTACATTTAAAATGGAGGTATTGAGCTTCGTGTTTTGTAAGAAACACGAAATTTACTACATAAAAAAGCTTTTCAAATTATTACTCTTTTTAACGCTTTTGATTCTAAATCGTATTATTTATCATTGCTTCTATTAAAATAAATATACAAAGATTGATACATCAGTTGATTCATTTATTTGAAATATACCTGCAAATTGTATTAAAATTTATGATTAAAAAAAAAGGGCTAATTTTTGTGAGTAATCCAATATCCGTAATTTTCAGTACCCAAGCGTTCGGTGCGACGAGGTTCACATCCAGAGAAGAAATGAAATATTTGGCATCGTATTCAAAAGAGGCGCCGATATTGGCGAGAGTAATTTTTGGCTATGTAACCCTGTAAACTGCTATCCCCTCGTTGTTTCCCCCTCTTCTACTGCTATCCCCCCGTTGCTTTTCCCTCTTTCCTCGCGAACAATCGCCCTCTCTTTAACGAGTTCCTTTCGTTTGTGATGTGGGAAGTTGTAACAATGCAAATATTTCTATGTTTTTTACGCTCTCGGAGCTCATTTGGGGTCTTTAGCATGTATGTATTTGTAACTGATGTTCTCAGTTCAACAATTAGTCGAAAGTAGCGTTAATTACCATGTGATTTTTTTGCACTACATTTATCGTAATCGGGTTTTGTAAATCTACTCTAATGCCGAGTTTTTTTTTTTGTTTGGAGTGCGTCTGGGCGCCCACCTTTGGCGATTAGATTTTCACTCTGGCTTCATTGCTTGGCTCAAGATGTCTGATAGCAGCTTGAGGGGGAAAAAATGAGGTGAGCTCTTGGAAAGAGAAAATTTCGTTCCCTGGTCGTTTGATACTCTGGGAAAAGTGATTTGGGGAAATTTGGCATAAAATACCATGGGGCTGCTGTCGAATATTCCGCTTGAGACTCCAAGCAGGACAGAATATTTCACTTTGAAAGGCAGATTAACAAGAGCAATGGGTGGGCAGACAAAGTGAATCCTGTGTGTTTGTCTGTTATATAGAAATAAAGAAATGTGTGGATAGTTGTAGTTTAAAAGTCTCACTTTTAGGTTAGAATTATAAATTTCTTGCATAATTTTTGGATATTTATCTACTATCAGAGTGTGGTGAAATACTCTTCAAGTCAATTCATTCTTTTCCTCTTTTTAAAAGAAATATTCATACATAGAAGAATTAAAGCTATATTTTAAGGCATTGTTTTCTAAGATTTTATTGCCTATCACAGTGATTATTGTACGACTGCATCCACATGGTGTTTTGAATATTTCGTTTCTGTTACTTTGTGTAACATTCTGGACATGTTTTCTATATATATATGTGAGGTCTGTCCTACCACGAGAATATGACGGGTGTGAAAGATATACTTTTCAGACTTGTCCTATATCCAGTTGTTTTGCTTTTATTGTTGAAATTTATCAACTAATTGTTGACAATCTTTTACTCTTATCTTCGTCCCAAATGCAAGTGACTTTTTCGCATTTATCATTGTTTTACAGCAGAGCCGATACTTACTAAGCTTTCGATTTCGGATCGACCAGTGCCGCAAATGAACCCATTTTTATCGAGATGAACCGATTTGAAAACGGCCATGCTCTGGTTTAATTAAATCTGTTTTCCACATGAATGGACATGTTACTTCTTATTGTGAAGACATTTTTGCAGTAATTACTGAGAAAATATCAAGAAATTGAGCCTACTTTCAAATTAGAATGTAATGTCTACCACACTGCTGAGTTGTTACTCAGCAGTGGGGTACTTTGTGTACTGTAAAATGAGCCTGGAAAGTCCGCAGTAGGGGAGTCAACGTTCAAATATGAAAATATATGTAGCATCCATAAAAAAACCCTTCTAGGATACTTATGATAGAAATATGAGCTTTAAGACTGTGAGACATTTTCCCTAAATGCAACCAAAATATGTTACGCTATTTAAAACGGTTAATGAAACAGTGTATTATTTTGGTCTGGAATCAAATCTTTTATAATCTGCTTAATTAGATCAATTTGAAATTCTAGTATTTTGATACTCCTTGTCAGTATTAAAACTGATAGCTGTACCTTTTTGCTGCACGAAAAAATGCAACTCTCCTTTTGAATGTAATTTACTCTTTTATTCTGATTATTTGTAAATTGTTAGAAATTACTATTTTGTGTGCATAAATTTATGTTTGGAAAATTTGTTAATCTATTTTTTAAAAAGTCCTTTTCATTTCCATTTTTACAAATTTTCAATATTTTTTGATTTTTCCTTTGGTTATTGGTAAAATATAATTCTCGTACTTTTTTTACCTCCTTTCTCCACGTTACAATGTTTTACAGTAATCTCCTCTGTACAAAATTGAGTGCTTAAAAAATATTTATTTGTTCTTTTAGTAATTTTTGAATGCACAAATTTCTTTATTGGACATCAAACAATATCTAAATCTTTCCAAGATGACTTGTTATTGTTTTATATATGTCTGTCGTAATTTTTATTTATTTATATGTTTTCTCTACAATATCGTATAATTTATTCAGTTGATATTTGTGTATTTTTTTTATCGTTGGTTTATTGAACAGTCAATATTTCTTGTTTTGTTTCTGTTTTAAAATTCTGATACTCCCTATTTATTATTTGTTGGGTATTAAACAGTTTAATGCATTTCTGACTTGATCAAAATGTTCCGTTCTGCTACAAGCTACTCCACCGAGCTGAGGAAACCAGACATTTTCTGAAGGGAAGTGAAGATTGGAGCGGGAAAACAAACCATTACGAACTGAACTTTCGAACTCATCGGTCGTGTATATTTCCTTTGAATGATAATTGTATTCTAATTTAAGTGTCAAATTTAATATCTGTAGATAATCTTATTTTAATATAATTCTGCAAAAATAATAACAATTTTCGACGTCATTCTTTGATGTAGTTATTGTGTAGAATTTCCGGAACAACTCAAATTGCCATTTAGGATTTTGAAGCGAAACGGCAGATTGATTCATCCCGCCTTTTGGATTCGAAAACGAGGTAAGCCTTTTACCTTGTTTATTTTCGCACGTAGAATTGATTTTATGTATTTCACAAAATATTTTCTTTCTTTCAGATGCTACGATTGATCGTTGAGTTCTTTAACTAACTTGGACGGAGCCTCCTGAAATGTACAGGCAACTATATGCCGTTGTCAGAAGAATCAAATTAAGTAATCTCTATTCGCATTTGAATTATGTGATGGCTTGGATCGCTGTTTTTTGGTTTCTATCTTACATGAGTTGCATGATAATGAGGTAGCATTTTGCTTCATTTGCTTTATAATGTATTTAAAATGCAATTGAATATTATTTTGGAAAATTGATAGTTAGCTGGTAAAATAAATAAAGTTATGAAAAGTATGTTATGCATAAAAGAAATAATTCCTGTAGTATGGATATCGCTATTGTTTACCGGATTGAAAATTTTAAATATTTAGATAGTCTCTTTAAAATCATGCTGAGTTAAAATAGATGAATTTGATTAAAGTAATTCTGAGGAAATGATGTTCACACCCCTACTTCAATAGATTTTTTAAAATTTATTATTTTAATTAAAACACTTTTAATGCTTTGATTCTAAGAATTATTACTTTGGTTATTAATTAATTTCGAGATTGTAACATGATGCTGTTGGCTGTATGCAGAAACATATTTTAGATATATTTTTTTGAGAGCAAGGAAATTTAAAATCCATATTTTCTAATTTAAAAATTTGCAAATATTATTTTTTTTAGTCATCTCTCCCTCCCTTCTCCTGTATTCCTAATGTGAAAAATCAATTAAGTGGTTTTTTGTGCACAGAAAAATTATGTTGCAAGTTATTTGATTGTAAATATATGCCTATAAATATAGTAAAAGGATGGATTTCCTGATATATCTGATCCTTTGTAATGAATCATTTATATTTTAGTATTTTTATACGATGTTTTGTGTTTTGTATAGCGAAAATTTTCGTCAAGTTATGTTTATTGCCTTGAGTGATGTATTTTATGAATTTCTTCTGAGCTTACTTTTAAGACAAGATAATTTTTCCCCTTGTAGCTTTCAAGTAAGACTTTTCCAATGTTTCCTAGAGTGAATGTGTTACCAAAATTACCTATAGCAACCTTTCAAGTTGGGGAAAACTGCTCCTAAGCCTGTTCAGGTTTGTTTATATATATATATATATATATGTAAGTGTTAATTTGAAATATTTTTGTATTCTTTTGAAGAAATATATTTTATTTTTAATATATTATTTTCTATGAATTTCATGTTAAGAATAAAATTCCTGGATTGTTTCTTTCATTTGAATGTATAACTTGACATTAGAATAAATTAGTTTTTCTTATAAATGCTTCCACTATAACAAGAATCCTAATATATTCACCGAAGACTGCAACCGACTTGCTAGTTCTTTATCCGAGATTAATAACATTAATTTTGTCTATTTAATGCTCCCTAACATTTTCCCCGAGGCCTGCATTGCTGAATTAAGTTTTACGGCGATCGAGAAGCGGCAGCGTTGATTCGAACCCTGGACCAAGGGGTCCGAAGTTGACGGGCCTACCAATCAAGCCGAAAAGATATCTCCTCGGGCTGGTTGAGTAAGGCCTTTTAACTTCTAAGAGAGTCGCTGCAATACTCCCCCTCCAGTATCATCGTGATGATACGAAGAGATTGTCCAGAAGGTTGTTTTTCGATTTTGTCAACCATTACTGCAATTGATTGCAATTGTTATACATCCCCACCCTGAGACATCGGCTATCTCGTGTTGAGTGGCGGGTCTCGTCGACACGTGCGCCAGAGCCGGGATATACAGAGGCAATTATTTTTGCGTCGGGGCATATGCAATCAGTAGGTACAGGCTGTAGTACTGCCATCTAGTGTTCTTGTTCTGAGTCACCACTACGGCGATCGGTATAGGACGGCGATCGAGAAGCGGCAGCGTTGATTCGAACCCTGGACCAAAGGGTCCGAAGTTGACGGGCCTACCAATCAAGTCAAAAAGATATCTCCTCGGGCTGGTTGAGTAAGGCCTTTTAACTTCTAAGAGAGTCGCTGCAGTTTGCTTCAGTCTCTGTGAGCAAAAGAAATGAATGTTACATAAGAAGTTTGAAGGTTATTGTTAAAAAATATCAACCTGTTGTGAAAATGTAAACTTTTGCCATATATATTTTTGTTTTTATCATAAGATTTCATTTTTAATAATGATATTATTTTTGAGCTTAAGTACTAACGAACTACAAATATTGGCAAACAAACGTTATTCGTGGATCTACAAAGTATCACCGATGGGTTGACGTTTAAAGATGAGAATGCCAATAACCTGAAAAGGCCTTTTGCCCCTTATGTTTATGACAGTGGAAAACTGGACTACTTTTTCAGTCGGTCCCAGTTTCGTTAAATCTTGCAATTTTTAATCCAGTGTTTTATGTATACATCTGTATATCAAACACACTTGAAAATGATGTTCAACTTGCACAATGCATTTAAATTAAATCTTAAAAAAACTAATTTCTTTAACAAAAATGTGTACAGCATGCAGCACAAGGAGCATTAAAGTAAAATAAGGAACAGTGAAAAGTTTAAATAATCAAGAAATAACTCTGCTACCTTCACACAATTTTCCTTATTAACATGCATTTTATTTATTTATATATGGGCCATATTTTTATAACTATGAAATACTTTAATAACAAATTTCAATGCAATTTCCTTGGCAGACTTCCAATCGCCACAAAAAAACTAGTTGTGTGAGCAATAGTAACTACTTGTTAAAATTTTTAACTCATGTTGTTTGCGTATGAAAGTTTCAAGCTTTGTTTACAATTTCTTACACAGCTGTGGGACTATATTTGCCTTGAAAATGGATAGTTCAAAACTGAATATCTTGTATCATGCATTGAATGTGAACAATCTGAGCTCATTTTCGTTTGTCAGGTATGTATTTATATATATACTGTTAAATGTGTTGTTAATTAACTGATGTACATATTTATCCAGGGATTTGAAACAAGTGAACATAATTAAATTGTTTGACTTATTTATCAAATTGTGATTCCAATTGCAGATTAATTACATCAAATTGCTTATTTATAATAATGGTTCTGTTTGGGCTTTATTTAACCCAATTTTTTTCTCTGTCTAGTTTAAATAAAAAGGTTTATAATTCTGTGAAGAAATAAAGGTTTCATTTATTACCCTTAAGCAAATATTTGAGTGCTAAATGAATAATTTTATTCTTTTGTTTAGAAAATTTATTGTAATTGTTCAGTACAATTAAATTATTAATAGTGTCAATAATTTATCTTTCATTTGAAAAATCATAGATCATGCAAATTCATAATTTCCTTCAAAAATAAAAACTGTCTGCCTAGGGGAGCTGCTTTGTACGTATTAGGATATGCTACAATTATTACGTAGAACAACTACAAAGGAAGATTGTGTCTTGCATGTGTAAATGTCTTGCGAAATACGTTATTTGTTTGTATGCATGTGAATGTATAACAGACTTTTTTTAATGTTTGGTTTTGTGCTGGAACAAAACTAAAGAAATTTGTCCTTTGATTTGGCAGCAACTTTCATATCATGTGGAAAAAATTAGTTTAAAACAAATATTTCTTCAGTAATTGAAATCATAGGCTCTTATTCTTAAATTTCCTCCTCAAGAC
>BMAW01129202.1:542722-635793 GCA_019974015.1 Nephila pilipes | reverse complement strand
AGTGGTTTGACTAAAGTGTATTCCAACCATTTAATTTACCGGATTAATTAATTTTAGTTAGTTTTAACGTTGTTATGTATTTCACTTGGTGTGTGTCTGTATGTATGTGTATCAGTGTGTCATCAAATTGTCTATTGTTAATTTAACCAACTTCCCATCAAGCTAGAGCTCTGAAATTTTGGGAACCGTTCTTATTTGCCTAACAATGCAATATTTAGATATTTGCGACCAGTTTTAACTAATATTTTAATAATTTTTTTAATAAACTTTGCTACCATATAAAAACGTTTTTTTTTAAAAACGTTGGTTTTTATTTCGAATTATTAACTTTAAAATTTACTTAAAAAGAGACATCTGTGAGCGTATTAAAAAATTCATAATACTCATAAAATCAAAACATGCATTTGAAAGTTTGTAAGTCATTCTGTTAAAAAAAATGGGAACCAGAATTAAGAAAAAATTATTGTGATAAGACACGGCGCCAAATATTGGAATCTTTCTTTCTTGCCAATGATTACTGACTAAAAGTCAGCAACCCTTACTATCTCGGAGATAGTAAAGGGGAGATAGTATCTCCCCTTTGTGAGTACAAAGGTTTACGATACCTCATGCGGCGTGGGGAGTGCCCGGTGTTCCAAGAGGGGGAAAGAAATTTTTTCCTCAATCCTAAAAGCGCCGAGAGGAAAGAATATTTTGACTTATTAAGACTATTGAAATATTAGTTAAAACTTGTCGTAAAGTCTAAATATTGCATTGTTAGGCGAGTACGAACGATTCCCAAAATTTCAAAGCTCTAGCTTGATGGGAAGTTGGTTAAATTAACGATCGAAAATTTGATGACACACATACTCACACGCACACCAAGCGAAATTCAGAAAAACGTTTTAAAAAATATATTTTCTTAAGTATTGAGTACTTAATTTCATTTGAAAAAGCTAACAAGATTTCCAAGTTCACTGAAGACCAGACAAACAAAATTGTACATGATTTTTTTAAATTGTTATACTTTCCAATTTTTAGCTTAAAATGCTCGTATTTACAATTTAACATTAATTCGCTTTCATTAAATATATAAAAACTAAATATATCATGTTTCTGTTGAATATTACATTCAAACATATTAATATAAAAATTTAAGACTTTTTGAAAATTTAATCAATTCTTAATTGAATAAGATATTGTTCTGATGGAAAGGTGTTACTCTTTAAAAGAATATTATAATCTTTTTTTTTTTTTTTTTTTTTTTTCTGGATGAATTGAAGTTTTGCATTATATCAGCAGAAGAATCGAGTTTTCTATTCGTTTGCTTTAATTATTTGAAAATAGTTCATAAGTAGCTGGATATAAAATGAGAAAACTGATCGTCTACAAGCACTGCCATTCCAAAGTGGCATTACACGTCCGGTCTGAATCTTTCTTATTTTCTATATCACTTAGCTGTAACGGTTGTGTTTTGGAAAAGATGATGGCGGAGGAAAAGAGTGTTTAATGTATGTGCTGTGCTGTTTTGATTTAAATATATGTTTTTGATGTTTCCTACAATGTTGTCTCATCTATAAACAAAACTGCCAACATTCATTTTCACAGTCAATCCTAATAGGAACTACAACTCCTATATCTATAGCAGATTTGGTATGGCTATTATAAGGAAAGTGAGATGAAAGTCAGGGGCGGCTCTTTGATAATTGTAGTAATTGCAGGGAGTGTGTAATAATTTACCAGACCTATTTGTCCTTCCTCTATTCCAGTTGGGGTGTTTAGCATTGAAATCTCTGATTAAAATGCCAGAGGGGTTATCAATGTGAATAATATGAAGATCGTTAATGTTGATGATATTGCTTGGAGAGTGGTAAATTATGGCGAGGGTGAAAAATTGGTTATCTTTTGTATTGATGTGAATAGTGGTATATTCTGACGTGGGGGTATTTTTGATGATCATATGATGACGAATACTGTTTTTAATTAAAATGGCTGTGCTCCCGCCATGATGGGGAGCTCTGTCGGTTTGGTGGATAGTAAAAGTAGGATTTTTATAAATATCAGTTTGGTTAAGATGGGTTTCCTGGACTCCTATAATATCTGGATTGTGGGTGTCTATAAAATTTTGAAATTCTCATATTCACCTATTTTTTCACCTTTTCATTGGCATTCCAACTGGCGATGAGAAGGGAGGGTTTTTTTTAGGCTATTGAATGTTACGTCCAGATGTTGATCATATCTGTAACTATATTGAATGATTTTTCTAATTTGGAAAATATATCAATTTCTTTATTCGTGAACACAGCTCCGATAGATTTGAAAAGCTGGAGTGAGTTTGATAATTTGGAAATTTTTTTTAATATCATCATGAAAGGAGAGGCTATTATTGCTATTATCTTTGGGAGAGTGGAAGTTTGGTCGGGGTTATTTTGGTTGCTATATTTTTTTGCATTTTTCCCCCTGTCTTCTCAATAATTGATAGCTGGAGGAGGTGGAGGTTTAAAATGTATAGGATTTTGTAGATATCCAGAATAATTGGTTGTGTGACTTCCACCACAATTCCAGCATTTAGAAGGGCTATTTTTGGGCTTAGTGAATGACCTGGTGTCGTTATTTCCTGCGCACTTTCAGCATTCGAATTATTTTGTGCAAAAGCGAGAGTGGGGAAGAAACTTCAGCAATGATAACACTGGTTAAGGGTTCGTCGTTTGCGCAAAAGTTCGATTTTAACTGCAAGATGACCATTATAATTTATTTGAAATATGGCTTTGTTTGCTTCCTTTTGGGTAAAATTACCAAAAGCAGTGAAATGAGTTGGCTATTTTTTTTTTTATCTTAAAACTGTGCAGGATGAAATAGCTAAATTACTCTCTACTGATTCCTGTGGGATTGCCGCAGCGACGTAATTACTGGGAAGACCTTTAATTGCTGTTTTCAAAAAATTTCGTTTGGCAATTCAAAAATATGGGATTCAATTTTGTATATCAATTTTTTAGTTCTGGGTGGTGCGAAAATCTTCGATGGTTGTAAGATAAGCTTTTAAATTTTTATTTTTATAATTTCCTTTAAGTTCAGTATTAGTTATCGTCATTAGTGTGTTAAGCATTTCATTGGAATTTTCGGTATTGGAGATAACTTTGGAAAAAAGCCTTTTTCTCCCTTCGGCTAAGCTGTCAGGGAAGTTTTATAATAACTGTAGTCATTAGCTGATTAATCCTCAATATCAGTAATAAATTCATCATTTCTTTCACAATCTGCTAAGTCTTCTTCAGATAGTTCTGAGTATTTATTAGAGGATCTAAGGGTGAATTCCTGTTTTTTAAGTTTCTTATTATTGGTTTCTATTATACGTTTTGGGGAGTTGTGTTTTCTTTTACTTTTTACTTCAGTAAATTCTGTATCTCTATTTGAGCTAGGAGTAGAAGAATTAGAAAATTGATTGATAATTCTGTTAATCATCATCTGATTTTGTAAATCTGCAATTTTCTATTGTATAGTTTCTCGCATTAAAGTTACAGCATTTTTTAAGTTAGCATTTTCTTCATTTATGTGATTGATTTTTTTTTTCTTAAAGTCGCCAGCTACTAAATCTTGTCTAATAATCCTTAAGTTCTCAAAAGTGGTGGGAGGGAGTTCTGTTGAAGCATAGTAATTATTAAATAAATTTTCAATATTATTGATTGCATGGTTAATCTTATCATGTTCAACTGATTTAACATATAATTGGGGATTTTCAGATTCGAGCAAAGTATCACTAACTCCGTATCTAGGAATAAATCACGGAAAGCAGCAAGCAGACTATCCATTGAGATCCGAAGTGATCACTAAAATAACATACAATGTTTTTTCTAATTTAAACAGTCCACTTAAAAGTCTTATGGCACAAGGTGCCGGTAAGTTTTGCTAATCAAATCACTGCCGGTGACTAGGTAGCATGAAAACCGTGCATTATTTTAAAACTTATAAACCGAGTCCAAAAATAAGTGTAGAATCAATAAACTCAGTGAAGATGGAGTCCAAAAATGCACATATTTAAGATAAAAATATTAGCACATCGCCAATGTATGAAGATAATTCAAAAAAAAAAATTTTTGAAGTATTAACACGTGCGAATACGCCGAAGGGTCAGCGTAGCGACTCGCCGATGAAAGGGGCCGAGGCACCGTCTAAAAATTAGTGAGGGAGTAAAGAGATGCGACTTCACTCTTTGAAGTTAAAGAGGAGAAAGAAAGTTCTTTTTGATGTAACTAGTTTTTTTTTCTTCTAATTAAATGTTGGTTTGCTATTTGGAGGAGAATTTCTGTTGCAGTTGCGGAAAAATGTTTTAATAGAGTTTTTAACTTTCTCAAGGCTTTTATCCCTTGTCTGGCTGAAACTTATTTCTATTGTGAGTCTGATCATTGGTAAGGAGAAAAAATTTAAGTAATGAAAATGGGAGAAATGCATTAAAAATTAAAAGAGCAATAGCTGAAAACTAAGGACATTATTTAAAAGTGAATACATTTTAGAGGGAGTTTAAATGCAATTGCATACAAAGAACTAGGTTCAGAAAACTTTTATGATAACATGTATAAGTAAATGGGGAAAAAAGTTTACCATGATAAAGAATGTAGCAAAAGAAAACGGTTTTTTTCCGTTTCAAATTTATAATA
This sequence comes from Nephila pilipes, assembly GCA_019974015.1. Classification (NCBI taxonomy): domain Eukaryota; kingdom Metazoa; phylum Arthropoda; class Arachnida; order Araneae; family Nephilidae; genus Nephila; species Nephila pilipes. The sequence goes on along the minus strand of BMAW01129202.1, from coordinate 631,162 downwards.
TTTAAGTGGTGAATTAAAAACTTAATGAAACAGATTTAAAGAATAAAATAAATTAAAAAAAATCTATGGAAAAAGCAGGTTTGGTGTTTGATGCGTGGAGGAGAAAATCATATTTGTTTGTGTAGTCTGGTCGTTATTTGAACGGGAGTAGATTCTTCTCGGCAGAACCGAGTAGGTGTTTTCTGATTGGTCGATAGGAATGGCTCCTATCAAGAGTGGGTGGTGTAGTGTGTGTTGTGTGATTTTGGTTGTGTAGGATTTGAGAAAATTCAGAATTTAAATGCAAATAATATAATCTAATAAAATTTCACGTGGGCTGTGTAGTAGTGGGTTATTTTTGATTGAAGTGTATTTTTCTATGGCTTGGATTATCTTGTTTGTGGATGTGTTTATTTTTTTAAGGAATTTAATGGAAAGTCTTTTAATGACGGTTTTGAAGGATGGGTAATTTATAGAGTTTCTTATATCAATGTTTCTCATATACCAATTTTCTTTTAATAATGTTCGATGGGAGATTGTTTGTGATTTTTCTAATAGGTCTAATGTTATGTCCACGTAATACGACGAGACTTCACAATCATATGTTAGGATAGGTCTAATAATCAGAGTATAGATAAGAAATTTATTACGTCTAATTAATGTAGACCTGAGGGCAATAAAGGGAAATAATTTCTGTTGCAATGTCTGTAGGAGATATTAACTGAAAAATTGAAAACTAGAATGGCTTAAATAGAATTGAAAAATAGACATTTTAAAAATTTATATCGATATTTTGCGGTCTTTTATTATACGAGTCAGGTTATAATTTGAAATATTTTTGATCATTACGTGGTGGAATTTTGTTGTAATTTTTGTTTATTGGTTCTAATGGAAGGGAATTGTATTGCATCGTAAGATCAACATCTCTCAACCATCTTGTGTTGAAAATTTGCCGATTAACAGGGTTTGAGATTTTCAAGTTTATTTATGTAGGTTTGTAGTAAAAATCCTCGCATTTCGAAAGCACAAGTTAAAATTGGTCTAAGAACCAGAATAGATAAGCTTCTGATGTTCTCTAGACATTTTCGAGCCCAGAGCAATTAATAAGTAAACTTGATACACTCTACCTCGAATTTCTCTTTGATATGTGTAATGTGTTGTTCAAAAGTGAGTCTTTTAACTAAAATTACTCTAAGGTATTTTGTGTACTGAAGGACCAAGAGACTTTAATTATTATTTAAAAAGATGTCAGGGTTGATTCGTTTTCTATTATTAGAAAAGTGAGAAAATAGTTTCTGTTTAATAACCATTTAGAGCAATTCTCCATTTAGGTAACCAATCTTCTTGTCTTATGATATGAGTGTTTAGGGAAGAGGTGTGTGTGTGTGTGTGTTTATGTGCTGTCCTAGAATCACCGTGTCGTCTGCATATATGCGGAGAATTGTGCGAATAATAGATAGTGAACTCTCCTGCCCTCAATTTACTCCGACTAACTGTCTTCATACATCGTCTTGATGTTTTCTATCCCATTGACTAGCAATAGTCTGGCTAATCTTTATCTACATTTTTATGAATCGGATTATTTTAACAACTTTTTCTTACTCAGATACATATACGAACTAATAATTTTAGAAAAACATATGAGTTATAAAACAAACATTAATATTTATTTTGACTATTTGATTTTATTACAAATGAATTCAAATTCGTGTAAGGCTGAACATCTTGATTTGGAATTACAGATAGTGGATGATACCATAAATAGTAATATTTATTATGAAAGGGATGCATTTAAATTTAAAATAATTAAAATGCCATATTAGAACAGCAATATTCACATTTCCATATACTAAGATAGTATTCTAAATTTCTTGCACCGTAATAATTCACTAACTATTCATGATTACAATAGATTCAAGTCAATTAAGAAATTAATTGAAAATTGTTCCAAGTGTGACTATCCTTTAGATTTTTTTCAAAAAATATATTCAACATATTTTGTATGATGATTCTATATGATATGGTATTTAACATTTACCTTGAGGAGTCATTGGGGCATTGAAATACAGTTTTAGGATATTAAGTTTGATATCTAATTCTTTAATACTTTGAAAATCTCTTACTGAGAAGGTAAATCTATATATACTATAAAAAAAGTTTTGAATAATTTTCATATCTTACAAAACTGAAAATTTCTTCTGGAATCTTTTAATTTGTAAGATTTTGGAAATTGAAATATTAAACATAAATGCTATTGACTGTATGGAATTTTAATTATTCATCTATTTTTAAAAAGCAAATCCAGCATACATCAGGTTTACATACGCAGTTTGATAGCGGTACAGCAGTGAAGAATCTCATAAATATTGAAATAGCTTACATTTACAGAGATATGTCTTATTCATTGTATTCAAAAAAATTAATTTTTTTAACAAATTAATTTTAATTTTGAAGATCCTTAAGTCATTTTGGATTTTGCACTTGATTAATAAGTTTTTGTAGTTAAGATGTTTTTAATTGCTTTCAAAATTAGAACTTTTCCTACTCTGACGGTCGTTCAATAAATGCTTAGAAAAAGATAGAAAAACAAATCATTGTATGTAGTTTTTTTAAAAATGTTTCAACATTACCTTTTTTTTTTTTTTTTTTTTTTTTTTTTTAGGTTTTATTTTTTTTTTTTTTTTTTTTTTTTTTTAGCTCTATGCTCTTTTCTAAGCGTTTCTCCAACATTTTAAAGCTTTCTAAAAAGTAAGATTTCGGCATGTCTTCGAAATAGTTACCTATTTTAAAAATAACCGCTTCGTTCGACGTGAACCGTTCAACACCGAACCATTTTTTGAAGTTTAAAAATAAAAAGTCTCTGGGTGTCGAATCCGGCGAATACAGTAAATATTGAAATAATTAGAACTTGAATTCCATGATTTTGGCCATTGTAACAATATAGGAGTGCACCCGCGCATTGTCTTGATGGAAGATGATATTTTTTATTTTCAAATGAGAACGTTCTTTTTTATTTTTTCACACATCCAGGGCAATAACGATGCATAATTCCAGCTATTGTTTTTTCCTTTTTCCAAATAATCGGTGTTGATGATTCCGAGTGCACCCCTAAAACCCGTGACCATCACTCTGCCGGCCAATTTCACAGTTTTTTTTTTCTTTCTTTGGAGTCGGTTAGCTTTCAAAGTCCTTCCATTATGATTGTTCCTTCGTCTATGAAGTGTAAAAGTGTCCATGTTTTATACACAAATGTGTATCGACGCAGAAACTCGTTAAGATTGTGACGAAAAGCGGTAAAATAGCCTCAGAGTTTCACTGATAGCAAACACGACACCCATGAACCAAGACCTTTTTTCACACCCAATTTTTTGAGCATCATTGAAAACTTTAAGATTTGCGAGAAACGAGCGGCGTCAACTACTTGCGCACTTTGATTCATCGAACACGTCAATCCATACTGTGGATTTTGTCAATCATTTCGGAAGTAGTCACTTCCACTAGACTTCCCAAACGACGATCATCTTTTGTGGATGTATGGCCATGTTTAAATTCATTTATCCAATTGTAAACACAGGATAACATCAGGGCCACTTTTCCACTTAGGCGCGCTAGGCATGTGCCAAGGGTGCAAAAGATTAGGGAGTGCGAAAAATTGGAGGACGAAAAAAGAGAAATAATTAAAATTACAGCGAATGCACCACTGCCTATTGAGTCATGTGTGCGTTGTATTTGTGTGTGCGCGAACGTAGAGCAAAAGAGTGAGCAGAGCAGTGCGTCTGACTGATGATGAATTAAGGATATTGTTTACGGGTGCAGAGAAAAGACACTGGTACAGTACACTGGTTTCCCCTCCCTCCCCCTAAACAGCTGACTGATCGATACTTTCCTCTCCTTCCTGCCTGCACGCTAGAAAACTTTTAGCCTGAGTGAGCGATGGCTTGTTGCTTCTTACGTACATTCGCTTACTTAATGGCAAGTTGCAAAAGTTAACCTCGTCACTGACGGTGGTGTTAGGTGTTTTCTAAAGCGAAGTGGCCTACTATGTATTTGGATTAAGTGTGTGTGAACAGTTTTGTGAGCAGTTTTTACTTATATAAATTGTACTTTATTTGTGGATTAAGTGCATACTAGTTTTGTGAGTGGTTTTTTTCTGAGCTAAAAAGTACTGTCTTACCGCATTTCAATTAAGTGCGTGTGAACAGTTTTGTGAATAGATTTTTTATAATCTAAAGCGTACTGTATTTGGATTAAGTGCATGTTAACAGATTTGTAAGTGTGTTTTTAAAAGCAATTGTAAAGTAAAATCGTAAATAATAATACTAAAGAGAAATTGGAGTTCAATTTTTTGCTGACACACACAGTAAATGAATTTCAGTTTACTGATACTTTTTTTTAAAATTTTATGACTATAATTATGAGTATTACAATACATTTCTAAAACAAAATGAGTTTTAAGGGGGGGGGGGAAACCAGTGGAACAGAACTCACCAAAAAAGCAACTGAAAATGAGCAGAAAGAAGAAAAGAACTTAAAAAAAGTGCCTAAGGTAACAAGTTTTTGCTTCAAATCTTCAACAACAACAATCATATAGTAGCAAGTGCCAGTCCAGTGAACTCTTTACTCAGTATGATACAGAAACCTTGAATTTTTTTATTATTAAAAAAAAAACATATTAAAATGGGCTTTAATGCACATATGAATTTTAAAAAAATAAATGAAAGGAAAAGGAGATGAAAGAGGATAGGAAAGTGAATGAATTATTTAAAAAGAGAATGAGATATTTTTAAGAGATTTAAAAAAAAAAATTACTAATCTTGTCGTAAGATAAATATATAAATTTTTATGTCATTTTTAATATCATTTTTACTCCCCCTCCTCAATCCTTTGGATAGACTCAGATGTCTAATCCTCAGCAAGAGGAGAGTATTATTTTATGATTTTATTAGAATTTTTTTATTATTATTATTGTAAATAGTAAAATTGTAATAAATATAATATTATTTAAACTTTTTTTTGATGATATGAAAGCAGAACAAGAAGGAAGGGAAAGGTAAAAATGATTTTTATTTAGCTGGATGTACTGCACTGTAATGGTCTGCAAACCAGTTCGAAAGAGAGGAGGTAAGGATGGTGAGTGGGTAAGTAAACAGTTGATGTCAGCTGAATAGATGAAGATGGATATCTTAGAGTGAGATGGTTGACTAAAAGAGGCTATTGAAGGAGTGATGAAGGATTTAATTAAAAGGGGTCTGATTTGGAATGCAAAGTATTATGGGGCATTAGAACTCAAAAGTGAGTTTGATCAGTTTCTTGCCCGACTTCTGATAAAATATAGCAACAAAGGAGAAGGAGACACATCTTATTTGTCGTCTGACATTTGTAGAGATTTCATGGACGTAATGGGCAAAAGAGTTTTGTAAGAAAACTTAAAAGAGATCAAACTCGCACGTTACTTTTCACTCATTATTGAACTCTACACTCACGCTTCACACACCAACTAGTTGGCTGTGTCCTTCGATACGTTTCTGTTAGCAAAATCAGCTCCAATGAACGTCTTGTACGAGTGCTATCAAGCGTCTCTCATAAAGCTTAAGGTATGGAAGGAGCAGCTGTCAACTTGCTTGAAGAACTTGAATAGATGATGATGTAGGTCTTGGAGTGAGATGGTTGACTGAGAAAGAGGCTATTGAAGGAGTGATAAAAGAATTAATTAAAAGCGTCTGAGTTGGAATGCAAAGTGTTATGGGGGAATTAGATGGAAATAATTATTCCAAGATTGGTAGGGTAGGGCACGGGTTCCATTACTATGAGCAAAAATTAGCTGGGCCCTTATTAAAAGGTTACTATGATCTTCTAGAGAGATAGTTGATGTGATTAATAATAGGAAGGATATTGAGATCCTTGAGTATAGCAGAATTTCTGACACACCAAGGTGAGTTAGTAATCAAGTGGAGGAATTTATTTTGAAGGACCTGTTTTTTTTTTAATGTGGGAAGGTGCGGTATGGCTCCAAGTAAGGGAAGTATAAAGAAGGATAGATCGGATTACTTGTTTTCAGAGAACTTTGTTGGCAAGAGTTAGTACTGAATTTATGCCAATCAAAGGTATATAGTTATGGATTTTGGCCCAGTATTTGTCAATTATTGATTGGATATGAAGTTTGAAGGTGAGTTTGGAGTCCAGGATAATTCCTAAGTATTTGACCTCAGAGCCCCAAGAGATTTGTTCATTAAAAAAATTTGAGGAGGGGGGGTGACCTTTTCTAAATATGAGAGCTTTAGTTTTATTAGTCTTTACAGCAATCTTCCAGAGTGTCATCCAACCCTCTATTTGTTTTAGATGATTTTGTAATTTAACTATTACGTTATTGGACTATTTCCTTGGGCGAGGATTGCGTTATCTGCGAATAAACAGAGGCTACGGGTCTCTTGAAAACCAATAATGTCAGGGTCATGATGAGCGATGAATTTTTTTTAATTTATCAAATTTGTGCTTTATTTCGTTAGCATTCCAGCTAAGAAAATTTACTGAGGTAATTCTGTTATTAGTTAAATTAACCATTAAATATATTGTTTTGAAGGTTGTTCTGGAATAACTGAAATATACTGTTCATTTGAGACATTATTTGGGACATTTGTTCCACAACGTTGTTATTCTTATTTCTGTTCTTTTCATTATTATTTTGTTTTTTAAGTGTGTCTTCCCATACATTTTTTACTGGTTTGCTAACTTTGCAATTCATTTGGGTTCTTGGGACACCCATAATAATTGGCTGGATGAGCTCCATCGGAAAGCGCATATTGTGCTGGAGATTTTTCGTCTTTTGGGAATTCTTTTGTTAAATGGTTTTCATCACATTATAATATCATATACATTTTATCACTTATAGTTCAAGTTTTTATTATTTTTTTTTCTAGATAAATTATCAAGACATGATAAAGAACTAAAAGGCTAAGTCAGACAACCCTGAACGTTTTATTTATACGAACGCACCAATGAGAAGCAAGTTGTTTTTCTTTGGGTGATCTGAAAAGAATTTTCGTGGCAGTGAGTAATTTCCAGATTTACCCTCTCTTTAACACTATGTGTTGTGTCGTGTGTTTTTAAAGTGAAATCGAGCTGAATTTGGATCTTGACTTGAATTCTAAGTTGAAAAAAAGGACAAAATTAAAAAGTGGAATTGCAGTAATTTTTTTTTATTTAAACAGAATTATTTGTTGAGTTTCTGTGACTTTTGTACCCCCTTTTTTTCCCGTTTTGGACACGACACGTGCTATAAGAAGGTAATGTTATCAATTAATTTCATCATGAAAATTGAAACTATTTTATATTTATTAAATATTTAATTGTGAAGCAAAGTTCTCGTAAAGGCTTTTCATAAATATAACAGTTACTGAGAAAGTAAGTAAGAATTAGGGTATGGAGTTTTGCGAGTAAAATTATTCTATTCAAAAATTAATTATAATTAACACAAAAATTAATTGTTCTAACTGAAAGTTATGCTAGCCTTTAGTATCGCCCACCCAAATTTTTCGCCAAAAAATACCGCCAAGTTTTTGCAATAAATGATAATTTGTATCAACCCATGCTACATCCCATTGGATGGCACTCTAAACAATACTCATAACTTTTTAAGAAATGATTTTTTTTATGAAAAAAGAAAAACTAAATTTCCAAAATTACAAAGTTATGTAATAGTTTCGAAGAAAATAAACAATGCTATCATTAAAAAATTAGGTTTGCTATATCTTGTGAATTGTTTTCTATATGATGAGTAAAATATTTTGTATATATATATATATGATGGTACCTGAATACTAATATATCTGAAAAATCATGTCTATATTCAACTCAAATTGAAAGTAAAACTTTTTGAACAAAACAATTCTTTAATAGTTAAATTAAAAGATTGAAATATCATTAGGCACACAAAATTCCCAAGTTTTAAGAATAATTTTTAAAACATAAATGTCACAAAAAGAAAAACTTAAATTCGGCATTTTATTTTCACCCTCATGTTCCAGTCCCCTTTATATGTCTATAAATTTGTAATTTGTGTTTTTATTTTTTGAACATGGAATTTTGTTGCAAATTTGGTAGTAACCCTTTTTCAAAACACTATACTTGGCACCAAAAACTAGCGTCAAATTTGTCAGATGGGTAATATTGAAGCTGCTCCCTGGTTTGTTTCATTTGATAATTTGTTTCGTCATTTTCTTCTTACTTGAAATAATAGTGATCTTGTTTGAACGTTTTCTTAAATTGTGATTTTTGTGTTATAAATAAAGTTTCGACAATATCTAAACTGTATCAAATCAAAATTATTCTTGGTAGTAATCTGTAAATACCAAAAAATTTCAATTGGGCATGTCAAGCACCAGTCTCTTGGTAAAGAAAAAATTACTAAGGATTTCCTTCCTCTCTTAACAATATTCGAATCAATGCAACCTCTCCGAAAGAACGTCAGGTTAGGTTTGTAAACTTTGCAATTCATAATTATACTTGTAAATGTGAATATCTTTTGAAATACAATCCTGTTTTAAAATTCATAAATCTTCCTATTTCATTAAACCTTTTTCTAACAAATTTTGAATATTCTGAGAGCTAAAAAGGATTTTTTATTTTGTAATTTCAGTTGGAATGCAGTTTAGCCCTCACCCTTGATGGTGGAAATATTTTTCCAAGATAAATTTGCTAAATGTGGCATTCTACATTTTTCTGTTTACACATAACTGTTATGCATAAGAACCCCCCAAATTTTTTCTTTCCGGTTATTAGTTACTATTACCCCAAAATCAGTGACAAGTAAATTATTTATTGTCATCAGTAGGGGGTAATGGTGTATACTTTTTTTTTTAAATTTATTATTAATTAGTTTAAAACTTTTGTTGGTTAAGAAAATGACTTGACATCATAAACTAATATGCATTCCCCCCCCCTCTGATTTTCATGTTTTTTACCACGTTTTTCTGAATTTCACTTGGTGTGTGTCATCAAATTTTCAATCATTTATTTAACCAACTTCTTATCAAGCTAGAACAACATTTGTGACAAGTTTTAACTAATATTTCAATAATTTTAAGAAGTCAAAATATCCCTGCCACTCGGAGCTTTTAGGATTGAGGAAAAATTTCTTTCCCTCTCTGGGAACACCGGGAATTCCACATACTTCACATTGAGGTATCGTAAAAATTTTTTACTCTCAAAGGGGAGATAGTAAGGGTTGCTGACTTTTAGTCAGTAATCATTCCCAAGGAAGAAAGATTCCAATATTTGACGTCATGTCATATCATAATAATTTGTTCTGAATTCTTGTTCCCATTTTTAATAGAATGACTTACAAACTTTTAAATGCATGTTTTGATTTTATATTATGAATTTTTTAATACGCTTATAAATGTTTCATTTTAAGTAAATTTTAAAGTTAAAAATTATGTTTTCTAGAATTTGATGTGCAGCATTTTAGAAGTACTAAGAAAGTATGTCATGTCGACTAGAAATCATGAATTAGTAAAAATTATTAGATACATAACTTTTATTTGCTCCATTCGTAATTTTTTAGTCTATGGAAATTGCTAAAAATAACTTAATCTGAAAAAGAATTCATTGTATCCGTTGCTTAATTATGAGATTGATTGATGAAAGATGTGATGCAATATAGGCTAATATCCCTTAAGTATAAGAGATATATTAATAAGACATTATATAATAAATATATGTCTGTTAAAATAATTTCAGAATTTTTTTTAAAAAATTTATTCTTATTTTTGTGCAGTGTTTTCATGTTCCTTAAAAAATTATGAAGTTCATTTGTGTTTTGTTTACGTTTTGGGGTCTAGAAGAGTATGGTGCATAATATATGTAGATTTATCTACACTTAGCCAATCATACTCAAATTAGCCTCACCTCCACGCGGTTAAATTTGATAATCCAAAAATATTTGGAAACTAAGAAGGAAAGGCTTGTATGTGTTGTAAATTTTTTCAATAAAAAATATTCAATAAATGATTGATTAAATTGAAATTATAATTTAATTTTTTTATGTGTTTATCACATGTTTGTTTTGAATTTAATGTATAATAATTAATATATTTTGTCATTATATAAAAATATTTTAAAAATGTCATTATATAAAAATGTTGGTTTTTATCTCAAATTATTGAATGAATGGAGTCATGCTCAAGAAGGAAGGTTATCTTTAAAAAAGAGAGAGATTTGTTTGAATGATAATGATAAAGTTTTTAAAACATTTCTCGAATCCATTGGCAAAACAGGTTAGTCAAACCCTATGCATATACTTTTCCATATACTTTTTTCATTTAGCATTCTACAGAGTTCTAATGTGCCATTATAAGAAGAGCTATTATTTTTTTTAATTATAAATGTTAAGTATGTTTTGTTGAAATTTCTTTTATTAAATTACTGTATGCAATTTTTAATAGGATTGTGAATTTTGTTAAATTTATTTTGAAAAGCTCTTTAGATGGAATTTTAAGAAATCTTGGAGAACAATACAATTAAAACATTAAACATACAATTACTAATGTTATTTATTAAAATTCATGCTCATTCTAAAAACTTGAGATTCTTGCAGATGATTTAGAGAACTTCTTTTAAACTAATTTTGATGTGGTTTTATCAACAAATGGATTAATTTTATTGGTATATATAGTTGAGTTGTAATAATGAAAATATAGTTGAATTTGCCAAAAAGTTACATGAAAGCAATTACCAGTCTTGATTGGAATATGGTTTAGCTTTACCACTTGGCGACAAAATATTTTTTTGGCGATAATTCATCAAATGTAATTTTCATTTGCATAGTGATTCATTACTATAGACTCGTCGATGCATACGTGGAAACCTAAAAATTGTTAATTTATCAATTCTTAAAATTGCACCAAATGTTTGGGCTAAACCTTATTTTTAACCATTCATTGTTTTAAAAGGTAAATGAGATGGAATGTTTATTTTTTCGAAGGGCAAGCTGGATGGAATATGGAAGTTCAAAATTTAGATTGGCATGCCAAACTTTGATATGTTTTTGAATAAGAATTGTTTTATCAGTGCAAGGACCTATTGTGTATTAAAACAGACTAAATGAGAATTCTAAATTAATAATTGTTTTTATTATAGATGGATTTGAAAGCTGTTGTCATGGCAGCTGGAACAGGATCCAGAATGCGAGAAATAACTTCTGGAATTCCTAAATGTTTGCTACCTGTTGGAAATATTCCTTTGATTAGCAGCTCTCTAAATATTTTAAAACAAGCTGGATTTTTAGAAGCTATTATAATAGTTCGAGAAAATGAAAAGGCTAAAGTTCAGAATGCAATTGAAAATAAGTTTGACTTGAAGTTGGATATTGTTGGTATACCCAAACATGAAGATTGGGGAACTGCAGATAGTCTGCGGCACATCAAAGACAAGATAAAATCGTCAAATGTTATTGTTTTAAGCTGTGACATTGTATCTGATTTTGCCCTTCAGAACATGATACATTTACATCGCTTAAGAGGCTCTTCATTAACTGTCTTATTGGTGCCATTCCCAAAATCTTTAAAAGAAGCTGAAGTTCCTGGTTCTAAAAAGAAATGCAAGTTTGAACGTGATATCATTGCAATGGATTCCCATGGAAAACTTATATTTATCAATGCAGAAGCTGACTTTGAAGAAACTGTACCCTTTAAGAGAAATATTCTTGAACAAAACAATGAGATAAAAATTTACAGCAATTTAATGGATGCACATATTTACATTATTAATCAGGACTTAGTAAACTTTATTATGAACAATGTGCAAATTTCTACTCTAAAAGGAGAATTTCTTCCTGCTGCTGTGAAACAGCAATTTAATTTTAAGAAACAAAACAATAATACTGAATGTAATGAATCATCTTTAGCTCCTATTTTGAATCAAGAGTGTATTGATTTGAAAAAACTTGCTTTTGACTTATCTTCTGCCAATTATTCAATGTATAATTCTCAGCCCACTTTGGAAAACAAATTGGTTTGTTTTTCATACATTGACAAGGATTGCTTTTGTACTCGAGTCAATACATTAGTTGCTTTTGCAAACATAAACAAAAAAATATCAAACAGTTTTTCTCTAATGGGTGTTGAACAAGTTAAATCTCATCAGTTTCAAAAATCACAGGTGGATTCTGTTAGTGTTGTGGGAGAAAACTGTGAATTACTTCCTAAATCTTCGATCAAACAAAGCGCACTAGGCTCCAATTGTAAATTAGGTGAAAAAACTAAAATAACAAATTCAATTATTATGGATAATGTTACTTTTGGAAAAGAATGTGTAATACAAAACAGTATCATTTGTTCCAATGTTGTTATGGAAAATAACTGCAGTTTGAAAAACAGTATTATTGGACCTGATCAAACAGTTCAAGTTTTGACAAAGTTGAATTGTGAAATTTTACAAGGTTCAGATCATCTTATGGAAATATAATTTTTAAAATGTCTTAGTTTTCAGAAAAATTCATATAAAATTTAATTTATTTGTTTATTATTTAATTTTACATAAAATATTAAAATGCTTTGACTTTTAATGTTTATTGGATGATAGTTCATATTTTTTAATAGAAACACTATTGATTAAAAAACTTCAATAATTGTCTATAATTTTATTTTATGGTTAATTCAAGGGAGTATTACAACTTAATTTTTTTTTATTTAAATTTTAAAATGCTTTCAATATTTATTTGTAAATATCAATTTATCAGCTGCTGAAATGAGTCTTTCGGACTTTTTACACTGTTACAAATTTCCCAATTAACTTTAAAAATATGTTATGATGCTTTGTCTTCTAATTATTGCAGCTAATTTTCATACATTTATCTGCAGTTATAAAGCAAACCTGTTTTGTTCACAAAAGAATTCAAACATTAAATGTTGGAATAGTAGTTAACCAATTTTTTAAGATCAGTATTATTTAAAAAATAATTGTTTTCTATTTTTGAAAATAAAATGTAGTGCAAAAAAAAATTTAATTTTTTACTTGCAAGGAAATTATATGTGAATCCATATTTACTTCAGGGTAGGGTGTCAAATGCACATCTCCATCCATGATCTAATTTCCAACAAGTAAAAGTCGGAGGTTGCACTAAATGTTGTTACGTTTAATTTTTTTTTCTTTCTTAATTTATCTTTAGGGTTGGGGAAAGTGGAAGTACATGAGCAGTACTGATTCATGTGATTTATATCATAGTACTTATATTGTTTAAAGTAATATTTTTGTTATTGCATTAATATTATTACATATCAAGCAAATTTTTTTCACTGTAAAAATATCCCAATTCTTATTTTTCTTGGAAATATCAAAGTTAATTAGTCATTTTTCTTTTAGTTTTACAACCACCAAACAACGATAAAGACATGCTGAATGCAAGGGGCTAAAATAAGTGCCTTCACCAACACAAAATAGTAAAACCAGTTTATTGAATTTTAATTTGCCAGACAGAGAATAACTACATAATTTAATAAAAATTCAATAAACTTATTTTTCTTGTTCTTTGAAAGCAGAATATTTAAAGTTAGGCACATCAAACTAATACAACTGGAAGAGTGATGGCATTATTCAGCATGACAACTATAGTACAGTAGTAAAAGTTTTGTAGTTATCACTAAATTTTAGACATATTAAGAATAATGCAACTTATTTACAATAAAATTTTGATTATGTATATGTGTTGGCTGGCCCATAAAGATTTAATTTACTTGTATCGCAGTTATGTAATATGCATATTCTATCATTATTGCCCATCATAGATTTCAATTTAGTAAAGAAACAGAAAAATTCTTAAAAGCATTCGTACAATGACTAAATAAAAATTATAACCAGTTTTTGTTATATATATGGCTAATTTTATTCAAAATTCTAATTATAAAATGCAGATATCTTCATTACAATTTAGTAAATTATTGAATATTTTGCAAATAAACTGAAAAAGGCAGACAGTCGATAATTCTGCCAACATAATGGGAGCAATAGGTAGTGACAAGCTCATGGTCAGAATTCTGATCCCATTGATGACCTTCCATGTGGCAGGGCTGATACATGTTAAATCTGTTGAGGCTTCATGGCCTCCCATTGTGGAAATTTGGAGAGTTGCCAACTCATCACTTCTGTATATGAAGAGAAATGTCGTCCTGGTCACTTAACTGTGATTGAAGAGTACAAGTTTTATCGTTAATAGCCATAGAGTTGTTTGTTAAGTGTGACATTAGTAAAATATTCTGCCAAATAAAATTCATATCAATAAAACCATTTTTATTGCATGTTGAAATTTATGAAAACTAGAAAGCCTTACTTAAAAACATTTAGGTATTCAATATAGTATAAGAAAAAAAATTTCTCAAATTATTCTACTCATTCAATAAAAATATTTCATAAAAAAGTCAGTATGCAACTTCCAAAATTTGCTATAATTTCCAGTTATTAATAAATGACTACATTCTTTTCTTAAGTTACATCTTTTATATTCCTTATATTGATTTTCAGTGTGAAGAGTAAATCAAAGCATTGAAAAAAAAAATTGGTTTAATCAGGAAGTTAATACTAAAAAGGTTAAGTAGGAATTTGTAAGAATCATTGTAATTAGTCTTTTTCAAGTACTGCATCATCAAAAGTAGGCAGTAAAAAAAAAGTTCCAAATTTTATTTTCTAACAAAGCAAATTGTGAAAACAATATGAGTTTAATACATAAATTTAGGCAATTAGAGTTATTTTCTGTGCATAAATTTCTTTTAGTATTCCAAGAGGTTGTGACAATGTATAAGAAAATTTATCACTCGGTGAGTATTGTCTCTGTGTCAAAAAATATTTAAAACACATTGAAAACAAAAAGTATTTTATACAAATCATGTAAAATATATGACTTATCTCCCTACTGAATTACGTGTAGATGTTAAACCACAAGTATCCAAATAATTTTAAATGTTGATATAAAAATGACTAATTAAAACAGTAATGCAAAATTACAAACTAACATGCAATTTATTACACTTCGTTGCCATACAAGGACATATGAGATGGATACTAGTTTCTACAGAAACTTAAAAAAAAATTTACAATGATTCAGTAAAAATCCACATCAAAGTTCATGAAGTTTAATCACATGCACAAATTCTCTCTCTTTCCATTACTCTTTACAGCAGGTACTTTTCTCATCAACAGAACAAGATGGTTGATTAAAATCTTGTGTACAAAAAGCAGAATGGTTTTCATCGTAAATTTTTGATATTCACATTCAGGTTCTTTTGTTACTGTAAATTAAAAGATTTAGCTAACAGGTTGAACTCTCAATCAAATTTTCAAAACATAATTTCACACCATTCCACAACCAATAAAATATGTTTCTTCTGCTTTATTTTTTGTAATATCAAATGTATATTTACATATGTTATCCTATTTCATTCTAAGTAATAAATCATACACAAACTAGTTACTAATATATATACAAACAAATGAAAAAGTTTAAACCTGTATAAATATACATATTTTCAAATAAAATGTTTTAATTACAAAATAATTTTTTATACCATTGATGAACATAAAAAAAGAAATATATATTCCAGTAACAATTTTTCTTGGTATTCTTATAGATACAAAAAATATTACAACTGTTCAAGTTACTTTTTTTTTTTTAGTTCAAACTTAATAAATAAAAATCCTAGAAATGGAAGCATCAAAAATTAATCTGAATAATTACAGTATTAATTTCTGAAGTGTTTTTATTACAGTATCTCATGCAGTAGGGACATAAAACAATTTTTTAGTTTTGTTTTTGCAATAGTTAATATAATTAATCTTTATTTCATTTATATAGATGAGATACATTTTTTGATATTAGTAAGAAAAACATCTTATGCTGCAAATTCATATTTGATTTATAGAGGTATAAATCAATTTTCAATGTGTTAAAAAAAGTTTTGAAAGCTAATTCGACCTAATGTTAAAAGCCGATTCATTAGGTCAAAAATAAGAAATTAAAAAGTAATTTCATTAATAAGATACAGATTTAAAAAAAGTATAAAAATAAATTTTCCTAATCTACTCATGTTTTGCTCACATTTCTATTTTTTTTTTTTTTTAACTCACTCCATTAAATAGCAACATGTGCGTTCTTATGTGTATTATGAAATATTAACAGTGAGAATATATTTAGCAAGTTGTAGTCAAGCATATAAACTAAGCCCCTTTCACACCAGACATTCTATTTGCTTGTGTTATTTATATTTGATAAAATAAAACAATTACTCACTAATATATATATTAGTGCAGTGTCTTTTTCTTTCTTGATTTTAATATCTTTTCAAAAGGAATTTAGTTTTATAACAATTTTTTTTAAAAAAAAAATATGTTTAGTTGATGGGGATAATTTGGCTAATAATTCTAGAATAACCCAGCCTAACAATCTACAGCCTGTAACAATGTTAAATAATTTTTCAACTTTTTGCAATAATTATAACTTTCTGGATATTTGTCTATTTTTCATTTAATTTCTTTTGAAATGCTACATACTTTTTTTTTTTTTCCTTTTAGAGTTAATTTTGAATATTTCATTCATTTTTCGGTTTACAATTTTTATCTGTATTTTACGGTATACATCTTCCTCATTAGTGATTTTTTACAAATAGTTTAAATTATATATATATATATATATAAGAGTATAAAACAAAATCGAAGTTAGATTATCTTAAGGCTCATTTCATTTCTTACTAAAAATTTCTAAGCAGAAATAAATATTTTTATCCTATTTAAACATTATCTACACAAGAATAAAAACTCGCCAAATCTTAGTAATACCAATATTATTGCTATGTGTTTTTTTTTTTAAAAAAAAACTAAATTCATATAAAAAAAATTCTCAATAAATTATTCACACAAAGAACGAGATGAAATTGTTTTTACAAATGTACATGCAATCAGGAGAAAGGGGGGAAAAAAAGATACAATAAGCACCACTTAAAATGAGATTGTTTTGAGTCATTTAGAAGTAGAATTCACAACTAAAATATTGTCTTTATATATTCAATTCTTGTACATAAATATAAAGCTCTACTTTAATGATTTTTTTTTTTAAAAAAAATTTAAAGTTTACTGTGTAATAGTAAAATACAATTAGCTAAAGTATATACTAAATCCACACTAATATATAACAATACTGATACAGTATTGAACAATAAAAAGATCTAAACATTTATAAATATAAATTCAAATGAAAATTTTGCATTTACTTATGATCTTTAAAAATTGAGTTTATGAATATCATATGTAACTAAATGTTTACTCAAAGAAAAAGTATGAACAAATAAAAATATATTAAAATCTTTACAGAATTTTTTTTTCACCCAATATGTAAATATTTATAATACTTGTGCCATAAAATATAAGCACAATGATATTAAGCTTGAACTATCCTTGAAAGCAATCATTACATATACAATATGAATGCCATTCATGTATTCCATTTCATCAAAAAATAGACATCCTATTCTAATATTTAATACACCCACTTTTTTTTTTTTTATACTTATATAAGAAAGAAATGCACTAAATCTATTATTGCACATATCTACAGAAACATTCTTACATAGAAGTTGAATATGGCCCTAGTAATTGTCATTATAAAGGTACAAAAAAATTACTTAATAAAATAATTTCAACATTTACCTTTATAAAGTTTATGCAGTTACACAACTATATATATATTTCTTATTGCCAAATACTCACACAATCATGTTTATAAATTATATACATGTGCATGACTTTACATCATATTCACAACTAATAAAACATGATTTATTATACACAATAATCATTAATGTCATGTTTTGTTTGTAATCATTAAAATTTTATTTCATGTTTGATATACTGACATGTGGTGTTTGAGAGTATCTTTCATATGGAATTGAAGAAATCAAAATATATTCTTAAAAACAAATTAATGAGTTAAATTTTATAAACTATTAGATAACTGAAGTAACTAATAGTTTAAAAAATCTACAAAAATAAAAATAGTTCTGAAAAAAAAATTACATTATTTGAAAACATACAGGCACTTTTTCAAAGAAAAATTACAAACATTCACCAAAAATATAGTTTTCATTTTCCTATTTTTTTTTTTTTAAATTTAAGAAAAATGAAATCACAAATGCATAAAGCTAAATTTTCACACACACACACAATTTTTTATAAATAACTTCATTCAAAATTTATTAGAAATACAGCAGTGAACATGAATGGCTAAGCAGTATTCAAATAAATACATTGTCCAAAATGTTTATTCCATAATAATGCATTTTAAAAGCAAAATATACATATATTTTACAAATAAATTTCATTGAGTTTATTATACATATCAAGAAATACAGAATCAATCTAATTCTATACATCTTGATATATAATCTTTGTGCATCTTAATATTTTATCATTTACACATTGATATTTATTATGATTGCAACAGTACGTGTTAAAAGAATATTTCATTATTGCTTCAAACGAGGACTTTTAACATACATATAAATAATATCACAAAAACAGTATAATGGTTTGATAGATCAAAAATAAACCGAAAAAAATTATTTAAAAAACTACACAAAGATATTACTGTAACAAGTAGATGCACTATCTTTATAATCAAAGAAAGATATCGCATAACAATTTTCTATGTATATTTACTTACAAAACAAACAGCAAAAAAAAAATTCATACATTGAAAGAAGACAAACTTTACCTCCAAAAATCCCCAAGTAACTTATGATTGCTACTTGAATGGCAACCCATATTTTTTGGAGCCTAACAGTCATACTTTCATTTTTAAAATCTGCTAAATGCAACAGCTATAATTTTGATAGTCTCACGCTGCCAAGAGAAACTACTATTTTTTCAATCACAATTTTACATGAACATTCTATTGAAAGCAAACTTAAAAGGATAAATAATAATAATTATAATAAAAAACACCAGTCCAATTAGCAATCAAATGAGATGTGGTAATCAATGAGTAGTACTTCTCACTTTACATAAATTATTCATGTGATTACTGCTATCTTAGAGAGAAGTACATAAAGAATACAATAGAAATGTGTTTACACATTTATTTATCCTTTTTGTGCTTCTTTCTTCGCCGTTTGATGGTAGGACCTTGGCGTTTAGCGATACAGCGAACACAGAACCAATTCTCCTCTTCTTTGGGAGGAACAACAATTCCAACACACACCCTAAAATAACAATGTCATTTGAATTATTATTAATAATTATGAGGAAAAAAATCTGATGAATATTAAAAAAAAATGATTTCAAAAGTTTTTTTTAAAAAATTACTTACATTTTAATATTTGTGTTGAACATTTAAGACAGTTAAAAATAAAAATAAAGAATTATTTATAAATTTCATGTCATTTTAATTATGTGAGATAAATAAATTCAAAACTCATTATGTTTGTTATAAAAATTATTTTGTTTCAATGAATAACATCCCACACATCAATTTTCTTTAAGAAATGGTGCTATTACAATGTAATCTATGAGGTGAATTCTTGCACTGAATGCTTTCTTATAGGTGCAACCAATGAATAAAATATGAAATTGAATTACACAAACAGTAAGAATTAAAAATAGATTATGAAATATTACTAAAACATTTAATTCATTACTGCAAATTAATATTTTCACCTCCCAAAGTAATTGCTTATCTCTTGGGTCAATTAAAATTGACAAGAAATATGCCAGAAACTGTTTTACTTACCAATGATACCAGTCATCACATTCGTCACAACCTATCATTGGACTCCCATCATCAGCCCTAGAACAAGCAGGGCAGATCCAAATTTTATTGCCACTTTCATCCTGGAAAAAAATTACTCATATAAATTTTGAAAAAATATACTTACTAAAAATATATAGATCAGTATTGTTTAAAATAAATATTAATTTATGCATAATATTAATGAATAAAAAATTAATAATTGAGTGGATGAATGCTTGTCCTTAGGTGCAAGAGCCAAATCTAAATATGCTGCACCGAACATTTGTTTAAACAGTAGTCTTAGACAGGAAGGGAAGGGGGGAGAAGGAATGCTAAAAATATTCCAGGCGTGTGTCACTAGCATTTAGCAAACTTTTGATGAATAAGCACAATTTCTTTAAGATAAAATAGTAATCTAAATTTATACTTAAATCTTTCCATAATACTTATAACAATTCAAAACTCAGAAGGAATAATATATAAAATATACAGCAAATTATAATAATGGCAGTCATTAGATACAAATAAACAAAGCTCACATATCACACACTATCACTGGACAATAATTACACAAAACAATAAAATTTAATTCAAATTTTCAGGATGTGAATTATATAAGACAGAGAAGGAAAAAAAATGCATAATTTTTCATGAACCATCAGTTGCAATAGCATTCCATATCAAAGGAAAGGATATGTAGAAACTAATCTTCCACATACAAAAACAATGAATGAAATATAAACAATATATCTACCAATATTATATTAATCTATTATATAATATTTTTTGAACAATAGCATCTAATTTCTTCAGCACCTCCAATTAATTAAAATGTTACAAGAATTAAAAACATTTTTTACAAAAGATTAATTAACATTTATTTCACCCTATGTACAAAACCTTTCAACCCCTCCTGTTCTTCTATTTCACTAGCCTCTTACATAGATTCTATTTTCTATCACTTGATTTGAGGTATATAACTAGATTCTTGTATCATCAGTGGTATCTACTATTAAGTTGTTTTGCTAGATGTGAGTTTAATATACTTGATTTAATAAAATTCAATAGCATAAATATCATACAAATGATGTTATCTTAATTCCGTTAAATTTAAATTAAAAATAATGCTTTTTCTAATCGTCATTTTAGTTGAGGCTAATTTAAAGAACAGAAACCTACAACACTTCAATGAAGTAAATGAAGCTTCTCTGTTAGGCACTCATGTAGGAAGAAAAGAGCTTCCAGGAAAAATACCATTATTTTATAAGCAGCAAAAAAGTTGTTCTAAAATGTTTAAAATAATAGTTCAACAATATGTAAATGTTTTTGGCTACCCATGACCAAATTGCCTAGACTCTGCTACAATCATAGTAGACAATTTATTTAACTGATATCATAATTGACCACAAAAACTACTACCAATGACTTGATTATTATTGAGAATTACAGTCAGATGATGAAAATTGTGTAGCTTAACTTAAACCTTTCACTCCAAACACTACACATTGAGATTAGGTCAGAATATAGTATTTCATACAGTTGAATCCTGAATTCATGATCCTGCAAATAACAAAAACATCATTCTGCCCTCAAGGTTTCCAATTTTCAAGAAAAAAACAGTTTCCCTTATGCTAAGAGAGTGTCTCATGATAAAAAAAATGGGATGGTAAAAAAATTTCTACTAAACAATTTTTTTAGAGAAGTTTAATTTGATTGATAGATAATTACTTCCCAACTTTAAAAATACCAAATTAATTGAAAATAAATTTTATTACGAAAAATAGAATTAATAGTAACATTTTTTTTTTTAAAATTCCTGTGATCTGTGAGTGTGAAACCTTTTAAATCCAAAATTTTCTGATTACAGTCAAATATAAAGAAAGAAAAGGAGAAAAATATGATTAAGCAGTTTTATCTTAGAATTAACAAATTTAACATATACCATTTATAATATTAAAAATTAAACAAAACATTAAAAACATATAAAGTTTTGCAGAATAATTGTTTGTGTAAAAAAAAAAGCCTAATACATGGCTCCCTAACAATTTTTTAGACATATCTTTGGAACTCATGATTAGATACTATTTAAATTAGAAGTATAAGGTATTTAGAGTATTTTCTATTGGATTTTGCAAATAAAAGAACATATATAATTACTTTTTTTAAA
The DNA here is from genome assembly GCA_019974015.1 of Nephila pilipes. Classification (NCBI taxonomy): domain Eukaryota; kingdom Metazoa; phylum Arthropoda; class Arachnida; order Araneae; family Nephilidae; genus Nephila; species Nephila pilipes. The sequence continues at coordinate 609,251 of BMAW01129202.1, read as the reverse complement.
AAAAGTTATTTAACAATATTCAATTAATTCATTAATCTACCATCAGGTGACTGACTACAATTACAAGACTTTTGACAAAAATCAACATTTTTTTTATTGTAACATGCTAGATTTCAGTTCATTAGTTTTCCAAAATTGTTTTTGTCTCGGGTCTAAGATTAAAGGAAACAAAATTATAATGATTAGAAAATTACATAATGGCTGTTAACCAAACTGAAAGTACTGATTTAAGGGCATTTAAAAATGCTGAGTGAAAATATGCACAAGCACACCAAAAATATTTTAAATTACATTCTGTGAATTTCTGTGGAAGAAACAGGCAATTAGGCAAACATTACATATTATTCCAATCTCACAAATGGAGAATGAAGTGTTTATCAACTGTTTAAATCACCTAGTATATAAATCTTATTTTTTCATTAAATAATAACTATTTTCTCAAAAAAATTATTAAACATATTCTTCTTTAATTTTAAATCATCATACTTAGAAAATAAAATACCATATTAACCATTACACTGCATATAAAAATGTTGACTGGGGCGTACCTTCATAAGTGCTAAAAAAGACTTTCAGAAACTTGACAAATGTTTCACTGAGGATAATCATTAGAAGAAACAAAAACTGCCTGATTATTAAATAATAGATTTAAAAGATGCTTTTTAGTGATCTTGCCACTTCATTACACCCATCATATTTAAACAACAATAAATTAAAATTAGAAGATTTGAAATCAAGTCATGCTTAAAAACCCTTTCTACACAATAAGACTATGCTTTTTCTTTTTTGAATTTTGTACTTCTAAAAGAAAACAAAATAAGCCCACACTAGATTTGTGTATGCTCTTAAACTCATTGGAAAAGATTTGTGTATGCTCTTAAACTCATCGGAAAATTTTTTTCAACGAATTCAAACATCCTTTTTTTTTTTTGGTCAAATGTTATTTAGATAGCTAGAAAAAGAATTCCTGCAAAGGGAGAGGGGAGGGAAAAAAAAACAGCTAATACATTTACATAATGTGGGGTGTCTCTAGGGAAAATGCCAACATTACCCATCATTTAAAATGGTTTTGGGCATGTGATTTTAATTGAGGCACGAAAAATTCTAGATATTGAAAACATGTCACAGATCAGTAGAATTTGTAGTACATACAAAAATACATAAAAATTCCTGCCGCAGCAGAAATCCTAATTATGCAAAACATAGTGGATCAAGTAACACGGAAGTAGTTGATGTACATAGTGCACTCGAGCATTTTGAATGTTTGTGTGCTCCTTGTTACACCAAATATTATGGTGCTTTCAAAGGTTTGAATGCAGTTAAAATTATTTACTGCAAGAAATATGTGAAAAAATTAAAGCTTATGGAGTACATTTAAAAAAAAAAAGAATCGAAACACATTTTTGCAATTTAAAAGTGCCCATAAAAGGACATGGTGGCAAAAATTTTTTTTACAAATAATTTTATTAATTACAGAATTATATGACAGCTATCAGCCCCAGTACAGGATACATATTAAATTAAAAAGTTCTACAATTACAGCATTTACACCCTGATGTTCAATGAAGGGAAAAACAATGCGTGTACAATATTCTAAAGGTTTTGATAGTTGACAAATATCAACAAGCTATTGATTTGAGAAACTCATACATGTATAACTCTTATACACGGAATTATGTGACCAAAAATTACTCTTAAAACACCTTCATGGCAAAATTCAAAAATCTGATGAAAATTTTAATGTATTATGGTTGGCTGCAAAAAAAAAAAAAAAAAAAAAAAAAAGATTTGTTGAAACATACTTTACACCTAGGTAAATATTTAGCCATTACTCAATTTAATGATGGATATTATGGATTATTAAAAGTTTAGAGCAGTGGTTCCCAAAGAGGTCCCCCTACAAACCCTCCAGGGGTCCCTGATATCATTCAGGAGTCCGTGGAAAATTAAAATTGATTTGGGGTCCCTGAACACCATCAGGGATTCAATGCAAAGTTTAATATAAAATAATAAAATTGTGATCCATTTTTATAATTATGGAAATTTAAATAAATAACAATACATAAAATACTAACGCTTTTTACATCCTGAGTAAAAAAGAAATATAAATGGGTGCTTAAAAAACGTTACTTAAGTACTGAGCGTTATGTAATACATTTTGTGAATGAACATTGACAAAACTTATTTCTACTGATTTGTCACTTGTAGTAATAATGGTGTGTATAACTTGTATTGATGTTACTACTAAAACTTAGTTATTCTTCAATTTCCTTCAATAAATTTAAGCTTTCAATTTCTATCAACACGCTAACAATATAACAAAATAATAACAAAACAATAAAAAAAATTAGGGAAAAAAAAAAAAAGTGCCAATAGTATAAAAAGCACTATTTTTACTATAAGCACTTTTTTTTAATTAAAAACTAAGGAAGATATCGTATGTTTTTTTTAAAAAGAGATGTTTTTTGAAAGAAGTTAATTATTGAGAATTATACTTTACTCAAAAATTACATGAAATTTTATTCTTAAGTTAAATATTTAATTCAAAAGGGCTTTACTGCAGCATTCCATTAAAAAGGTTAATATTAATTAATAGTGGTTTGCTGCAAATAAGATATTTGATATACAAATTTTCTTATATCCTTTTTTTTTTTTTTGCCCTTCTTAACAGATAATAGTATAATGGAGCCGAAGAAAAAATGCCGACAATACAGTGTTGAATATTTGAAGTATGGCTTTATTTCATCACCAGGAAATAGTATTTTACCTATGTATCTTCTATATAATAAAACTATGTCAAATGATTCAACAAAACCTTCCAAGCTTAAGGAACATTTAATAAAAATACATAATGACAAAAAAGATAAGGATTTATCATTTTTTTATACAGTCAAAGAAAAATATTTGAAAACACCATTACTGCAGCAATTCATAGGGTCAAAATCTAAGCAAGATGACAATGAACTGAGTGCTTCTTATAACATTTCTTTATTGATTGCAAAGTCCAGAAAGCCATACACTATTGGTGAAGAACTTATTTTACCAGCTGTAAGTGAGGTGTAACACTGTGTTGCACATTCGACATTATACAGAGAATTCCATTGAATAATAAAATGGTGCTAAGGATTGATGAAGTGGCTCAGCATGTAGAAATTCTTTATGCGAGTACTTAAAAACATCTGAATTTTCTATAATGCTTGACAAATCCACCTTACCAGGAAATGAAGCTTTACTTTTAACTTATTTAAGATTTGTAAAAGAAGAAAATTTTTGCCAAGAATTGTTATTTGCTGAATGTTTGGAAACCGATACGAAAGGTGAAACGTTATTTACTGAATTAAAAAAGACTTTTTGAAGTAAAAGCTATACCTTTGACTAATATAAATTCTGTTGCTACTGGTGGTGCTCTGGCAATAGTAGGAAGATATGGTGGCTTTCTGGCATTCATTAACATCATTTACTCGTAAAAAATCTTAGTGCACTTTTGCAAAGATCACTAGATTATGTCTTTAGAGCAGTTAATAAAATCAAAAGGAATGCCTTCAACGAGAGATTATTTGCTCAACGTTGTTTGGAAATGATGAAGATTATAATCGTTTACTATTTCATACAGAAGTACATTGGTTATCTATAAGTGCATGTTTAAATAGATTTTATGCACTCTTTGATTTAGCGTTGGAATTCCTGGGAAGCTAAGACAATGATTTGTGACACAATTTAACTAACTCAAAAATGATATAGTCCATATGACTGATTTATTTGCCAAATTTAACGAATCTAATTTGAAACTACAAGTTGATCAATTAAATTAATCAAAACTAAAAGTGTAATACCTGCGTTTGTGGCAAAAATTTTTCTGTACAAACAAAACTTGAGAAGAGGAGAATGTTCTCAGTTTCTAAATATTTCAAAATTGCAAAATAGAGATGAAGATTTGCTTGTTTACTGTCAATACCTGATGGTCTTCATACAGACCTGAACAAAAGATTTGAAGACAGTCTTCACTTGGATACTCTCGACTAGGTGTTGAACCCTTTTGCACGTGGACAAACTTAGGTCCCAAATAAAGATGAATTCATACTAATAGAAGAGCAGTTTGTTGAAATATCCACATAGGAGGAGCTTAAACCAATGTTTGAAAAAGGATACCACAAATTCTGGTTAAAAAAATGGAAACCAATTTTATATCCTGCATTATGGGTTATTGTACAGAAGTTGTTGACTGATTTCCCGTTTTCCTATTAGATAGAATGTGGATTTAATACCATTATGAACCTCATCACACGAAAAAGAAACTGACTAGAAATTAGTGCTCATGGGGATTTGTGGTTGCTACCAACAAACATTGAGCCAGATATGAATACACTCATAATGTCTTAACAAATTCATACAAGTCATTAATTTTTTTAAAATTTTTATTAAACAAAAGTTATGATTTCGATAAATACTTCTTCAACAAAATGTTTTTTTTTTTAAAGTTGTAATTTTTATACTATGCATTTATGTAATTTTTTTCACTTGGTGGTCCATGGGCAAATTTTGACTATATATATAGGGATCCATGGGTCAAAAAAGTTTAGGAACCACTGGTTTAGAGGGATTAGAAATCACCTCATTCCATTATATACTGAAACAATACAACACTATAGATGAAAATTCTGTGCTTGAAACTAGAGGCCAGTAAAAAAAAAAAAAAAAAAAAAAAAAGAGGATGTGGCTTATTAACATTAGATTTAAAGGTCGTAATTGCATACCTATTTTTACTGAAATTTGTCTTTTTGAATGATATATTACAAATGTATTTTTTTAAGTAAATTATTTAAAATCTATAGAATTTTATTTCCTCTATTGTCTTCAATATATTTCTTAATCAACATACTTACTTGTGACATATAATCTTATGAGATCACTTATTTTCTCTGAAAAGTTCATTATTGAAGAGATTATTTAGGTTTGCTTGCTCATGTATTTATTGTTAAACAATCATCATTTGCTTGGTGTTGTTTTTTATTTATTTTTATTATTTTGCAATAATTGATCTGTATAAATTAACCTGTCAAATTGACCTTTTCCTTGTGTAAAAATAGGTATACAACATATAGAAAAGATAAAATAAAGGTGTTCCTGAGAAAACAAATAGAAATATATATTCGCTGCATTATATCATCAAAAACCAATATGTAAGGTCTAAAGAATAACATTTAAACGTTCAGAATTTTTAAGAATAAAATCGAAAACTGGTGAAATTTGCAGATTCTGTAAATTTAGAGTTAAAAAAGATGACTTTTAAACTATTAGCATTCAAAAGTAAAATTACATTGCTTTTTCTGATCGCCTGATTTCTCAAAAAATTACCAAGGTATCTGGTGAGATTTGAACTTCCATACTACTTTTGCTACTTTAAAGCAATTTAGTTTTAAAGCTGATATATTTTTCATGTAATGGTGAGGCTGATACAATGGTATTGATAAATTTGATAAAAATTAATAAAGTACCACAATGTGTTGTAACTTTTTTGCATTTAAAAATATTTCTTAGATTTTAGTTTACTGCCTTTACCAATGTCATTAAATATGAAGAACAGAAATTAAATTAAGATTAATGGAATAGAATTTTCTATAGTGTTTATGAATTGGGGCAAATTTTACCTTTAATTCCTTAATTTAATATTAATACACTATTTTTGGCCTTTTTTCACGATTGAATAAGAAGAATGCATGTTTAAATAGCTTATTTTATTATAATTTTCTTTTCAGTTATTAAAAATGATATAAATTTTGTCAAACTGCAAGGAAAATTACAAAATTTAATGATATAGTCCCCCCCCCCATGAAGGTACATTCTAAATCAATAAGAGTGATAACAAGAGCAAGGATATCATATATACAACAATGGACACAGATAAGCTTCCACTAAAACTCTTACAAAAGTAAAATACAATATTTGCTGTTAATCCAGTATTTGTAGATTGTATGTTACAGATTTCAATTAAAAAAGATTTATTCAGAGAAAAATAAACTTACAACAATAGTTCCCACAGTTTCTGTGATAACAGTCCTTGGTGCAGGCACAGCAGCTTTTTTACCTCTCCCCCGACCTCTGGAATGTTGCGTTTTAGTAATTGGTGGAGGTGGAACAGGAACTGGTACCTCTTCTTTTATTTCCTTGACAACTGGAGGAGGAGATGGACTCGGTGGGGGAGGTGTTGGTATACGTGGAGGTGGGGGAGGCGTAGGGACACGCGGTGGTGAGGGTGTAGGTATACGAACTGGAGGAGATGGTGTTCGCGTACGTTCCTCCTCAGAACCATGAGATGGTGATGGGCTGCTAGATAATGATGTGGAATTTTTTGTATTAGGTTTAACACAGCTAGAAGGAGAAAATGAAAGAAAAAAATAATAATAATAAGGAAAATTAACCAGGCAGGCATGCAGAATGTTTTAAACATCAGGCCAGGATCTGTTTTAAAAATAATTCTTAACATGCTAATTTAAATGAAAAAGGTTTCACAAAAACAATAGATAAATAAATTGAAAAATACTAAGTTCTAATATGGATGGGCAAAAACACTATACAATTACTCAAAAGTAAAACATTTCAAATTTATAGTTTTATAAAATATATTTAACTATTCATGCAGGCAATATAAAAAAATGCTGATTTTAACTGCACTCCAAGAAAATTTATACACATAAAAAAAAAATTAAGGACATGCTGAGAATCAATATGTCATTCAATAAACTGCATTTAGAGAAGGATTAAAAGAAAGAAAATTTTACTTAATTTAAAAATATATCCATACTCACAATGCAATGTACTAGAACTACTCTTTTAAAGCTAAAAGAATTTAAACAAAAATTTAAATGTTTTAAAAAGTACTCCCAAACTAACTATAATTATAAATGCACTCCCCCCACTTTCTTTGGTTATTTTAAACAAACAAAACAAAACACTAAAAAAGTTACATCTTAAATAAGCTTTATATATACCACTGCAAAGATTTTTCTCTTTTTTTTTTTTAAATCATCATTATATGTAATATTTATGTTCATTATGTCTTTCCAATTGACCAACCCAGTAAATAAATCTAATTTTTTATAATTTTGGTGTGTACATGATGCCTTTATAATGGAAAAGTCACTTTTCAATGTAGACTACTTCTAAGTTGTACATAGATCATTCAGGTTGAGTCACATCATTTTAATTTATTAATAATTTAATCTCTATAACTTAGCCAGTTATGTAAATTTCTTTTCCATAGCTTGTAATTGTCAAGCATTAATTTTGGTATTTTATTACTTCATTTTTAGTCTTATTCCGAGTTAAGATTTTTTTTTACATTAAAGGGCTAATTTTAAAAATATAAGCCAGTTCTACATTACTGGAAACGTTGTAGCTTTTTTTAAAATAGAATAAAATTGAGTACACTAAAAACATTCCAATCGATATTGGAAATTCAAAAACTTGATAAATACATCATGCATCTGATACACCAGACACAAAAATAATTTCTGCAAGAAAATGCTAAACAAAATAGCAAGAGTTGATACGGCTTTTAATTTATCTTACAAATAAGATTGAGAAAATAAATTAATACAAACTATTTCACTCCTTTAAAAATAATAATTAAACCCTATTTTTATTTAAATTCATAAATGAGAAAATATTTTGACTATGAAAACAGTATTGTATACATGATTTTAATGTGTTTTAATTATGCATAATTTAGAATATTCTAAAAAGGTATTCTCTAAAATTAATGTCTTCTTTGGGTAGTTCATTTGAGAATGTTCTACTGTAAAAAATAAATAAAGATATTTACTGGCAAAAAAAAAAAAACATCTCTCTCTCTCACACACACCAAAAGGTGACCAAAATATTCAATATAAAATCTTATTGATGAATAACTTAGACTTGCACAAGATATATCTAATACGAAACTTAAAGAAAATTAATACAAAGGGAATAAAAAGATATAGGATGTCTATTGCTTACCCAGAAGTTCTCATAAGACTACTTTTTTCATACCTTTTGAATACAATTAATTTAGCTTTGACAAAAAAAAATAGGAAACTACAAGAGCTTTAATATTGACATGACCTGCTCAAACTTGAAAATACTTGTATAAGCATAGTTGATTACACCAGTATATAAACACACACATTTCGCAATTTGCTCAAAAACTAATCAAAAAAGTATCGGGAACAAGGTTATAACATACTAACTTTTAATGCAGATTGATCTTGTTTTAAGACATTTAGAACTATTTGTCAAAACATGAATTAAATGATTTTTAGTATTCATGCTTTTCAGCAGGTTCTTTTGAATATTGCACAGGCAGGCCAATTGGTCCTCAGTGCCCTCTAAGTTTTCCTTGAACCAAAAATACCCACTCAGACTTCTTCAATGCTTACTGGTGAGTTGTATCGAACAAAGTGGGATTAACTGATCTTGACGGTTCTAATTTTTAAAGATTCTAACATATTTTTGATAGCAAAATACAGATTAAATAACTACAAAATTTATTTCAATATTCCACAACAATTAAGAATGAGTATTTTTTTTAAAAAAAATTTTTCAACCCATAAAACATTGATTTTGTTTTGAAAGGGAATGAAAAATTGTACAAAAGTGTTTTTTCTAGTAGAAAGTATGAAATTCTTTTGATAACTTTAAAAACAAACCGGAGATATATGCAAATGTATAAAACAGAAGCTATGAATGAAAATAAAAACACCATTTCTGAAAAGATGTTTAGAGGAAACTGCAAATACCTCTCACCACTTAAACTGAATTTCACTGTAGAAAATCAAGATTTTATAACAAAAACATCAAAATCGATGAGAGGAAAAGATTATTACAGAAGATAAAAGAAAAGTTGAAATAATTTCATTATTTTCCTAACATACATTTTAGTAGATCCTGATCCACTTGTCAACTTAAGAGTCATTTTTGGCACTGTACTATCTTCCTTCACCTACAAAAATGAAAAGTTTCAAAAACAGCAATACAATTTTATAATTTTTAATACATTTAAGTATACAAAATAATTAATATAAACATGCTAACTAAAAATAAAAGTGGAAAAGGAATATCTGCAATGGTAAGAATATTTTAATACAATAAAGAGAGTTCTCTTACAAAGATTCTAATTATTTTTATTTTAAAAAATTCTTTAGAAACATAAAGTGTCTTTAAATATTAAAAATTAATTTTAGAAGATTCCTAAATTTTCCCAATTGTTTTTGGATGAAATTTAAAATGTAGTTTAAAATATTTTCTATAACCAATAATTTTTTATCTCTAATTAAAAACACATATTTTTCAATAGTGTTAATATTTTGTCAACATGAATACACTGACTAATTTAGACACACAATTTTCATAAGTATAGTTATTATAAAATTATCATTTTTTAAATGCTCATAAAATAAATGCTTTAATATCATTGAAAAGTAACAATTATTTTCTAAATGGTAATGTAGAGCCAACTTACTTTTTCTTCCTTTTCCTTTGCTTTCTTTTTCTCTGGTTTTGATTTTCTTTTCTCAGCCTTTACATTCTTTTCAGATTTTGTTTTTGGTTTTTCTTTTGGCTTTGGTTTCTCCTTTTCTCTAATCTCTTCTTTTTCCTCCTTCTTTTTCACTTTCTCAGATTCTTTTTTACCTTTTTTCTTGAATTTATCTTTTTTGTGATCCTTGGCTTTTGCCTGAGTAGAAGTGACAATTAAAATGAATATCACAATGCACATAAAAGATTCAAGATACTGAAATTTTTAATTATTTTCAATGTATAATTTTTCCTTTAAAAGTTTATTTATATATAATTATAACATGTACAATAAAAAAATACATCTCAAATAAAAAAAAAATGTTGCTTTATGAAAATTATTTACATATAATAAGATAATTTATAAATAGTGCAATTTATGCTCAAATCTTTTTTTTTTTTTTCAAGTTCTTTAACTTATTTTTCAAATATTCTTTCAATACAATAAAACACCTCTAGAACATTTCATATTCTCTCTCTCTATATATATATACAAGGGTTTTTTGAAATTCATGGTCAAAAATTTTTAAGGGGTGATAGAAAGCATCTAAGCAACTAATTTTTGCCATATAATGAAAAGTGAGGAAGTGCAAGTTTTCTTGCACATCATCATTTCTACAGTGGATTTCAGGAAGCATGGCAATGTACAGTAATTTGAAAAAGAATATCCACGATAGAAATGATGAAGTGTAAGAGACTTGCACTTTATGGCTTTCCATTACAACATGGACCAGCTGTTTGCAGCTTGCTCTCCACCTATGCCATTACATGGTGAAAATTGCTAGTTAAGATGGGGTTTTTTTTTTTTATCCCTTAAACTTTTGCAGCTGAACAAAAAAAAAAAAAAAAAAAAAGAAAAGAAAGAAAGAAAACAAATGACTGTGAATTCAAAAGAAAAATATTTCTTTAAGCAGATGAATAATTTAAATGTGCATATTTATATAATATCTAAGAATAACAAATATTTGAAACATAAAGTATCATTTTTAGCTTTGAATATTTTCAGTTGACATCAAATGAAATATATAAATTTTAGCACATAATTGCCATCCCTTATTTATTGATTTTGAAGAAAAGCTTTTTTTTTTTTTTTTTTTTTTTCATATTAAATTACTTGTTTGTCAAAAGCCATGATTCTAATTCCATTAAATTAGAATATACAAATTCCTTTTCATGAATTATTCATTAAAGATTAAAAGTTCAAAATAGAAATGTAACAATAGTGTTGTAGTTAGAAGTTAAATTTCTAAAAGTTCATCATTTTTCCAAATAAAACTTGAAAGAAGTTCTTGATGGATATTTTTTTTAAAAAAATTAAAGCATAATTTTGAAGCAATTTGCTTTGATACAAAAAATCTATTGTTTCTTCTTTCTTGTTAGTTTTCTAACAAAAAAAAAAAAAAAAAGGAAGAATTTTCAAAGCTAACTTTACATATGGTTCAGTTCATCCCACGCATAATTTCAGAAATCTGGAGACAGGCATTCATATGTAATACATAAAAAAGAATGTAAGAGTCAGCAAAAAAACCCATTGCCATTCTGAATCAGCTGATTCAGACTTAGATCAAGAAATTAAAGGAAACAAATGCTTTTGAATCTATTGTAACAAAACTTCTAACAGAGTAAATTAATAAAACTATTCCAGTACAAACAGGATTGCAATAAACAGATCTTAGCTTAGTAAATTATTATTTTTCTTATGCAAAAGTTGCCAACATGATTGCATACCATAAAAACACTAAAAAATCATCCATTTAAAATAACAATTGTTCAATTACTTGATTACACTCTGGTTGAAAAATATGGAAGCCACAATGTGTGTATATATGTGATAATCATAGGAGAGTATCACATATTTCGTATTCAGTTATTTAGATTTTTTAAATTCAAAATTATAGATTGCACAACCACACAGAATGATTGATTATAAAAATTATTGCTTTAAATCTAATGAAAGTCCCTAACAAGTGGTTGTTTTATTCCTAATAAAAAAAAATGTTTCTGAAATTAATTGTAAATTTTAAATTCATCAGCTACCCAATCTACATGTTTGAAACTTTATGTAAATACTGCTAATTACTCAAAACAAAATATGTAAAGTATTAGTTTCGTACTTCAAACTAAGTGGTATAAAATTTATACCACTGCTCATACAGAGAGTTAGAGAGTAAAAGATGACAGCATTGAAATTGAAATTTTCGATTCAGACTGATATGTGATGGTTCAATTTGTTACAGTGAAAGGTAAGTCATAAAAATGTTATACAGAGCCAGTGAGGGAAAAATCAGACATATTCTCTGAAGAAAAGAAATTTAAAACAAGAAAAAAAGCTATATACAAAGTTTTGCGAAGAAAAGATTTAGCCACTCAAAGTGCCCTTTTTTTTAAAAAAAATTATTATTAAATATAAGAATTAAAGTAAACAATGAAATATCATGAAATGGATAACAGTAAACTTTCCCATTATCAATATTAAAGGAAAAGACAAATTATTATTAATTATTATGGAATAGCATTATAGTCTTTTCAAGCATACCTTGAATTCATGTTTTCGTTTCTTCCTGTGATTGTTTCAGATTTCGTACAATAGTGAGCAGAATTATTTCAGAAAAATTCTAATTTTATTTAAAGTAGCTTTATAATCTAGTTTTATTAATTTTTTAAACATATTTATTTCTAAAATATATCTTTAAAAGAATGCCTACATGGGGACTTTCGATTGAAAAAAACTTGTTTTGTTTGAAGAATTCCCTTCTGATGGATCGAAGCTCTCTTCAGAATAAAGGGAGAAAGAAAATATCTGTACAGTCTATGCAAAAAAAAAAAAAAAAAACACCCTTATTTTAAATAAAACTGTACATGTATTTCAACTAAATTTGGTTTATTAAATTCATAATACAGTTTTATCATTAAACTATGAAAATTATATATGTATGAAAAAGCTATACTTAAAATTAATTGACATATTTTTGCACAAATTATCACTCTTAGAAATAAAAATTCATCATCATAAAGTTCTAATTTTTTGAAAAGTGTTTTGCAATCTTAATATTTCCCAAATTAATTAAAATAATAGGATTTTTTTATGAAGGTATTTAAGTATTTCTTCAAAGAAATACAAAACAGCGAGTGTACAAATAAGATGTCCTGCGGTGCAGTGGTATATTATATAATCTTGAAAATTCATTTGATGGATTGCAGCATAATTAATGAAAAAATTCTATGAAATATTAGGGAATTAATTGAGTTTCCATGAACTGAGAACTTTTCTTAAAGAGTATTGAGTAGAGTTATTATTCAAAAGATTGTCGATTCTGCCTGCATAAAAAAAGGTGAGTTTTCTTTTCAAATCAAGAGTTTAAAGCAGCAAAAATTGCTAAGAAGGTATTAAAACTAAAATATCTAAAATGAGATAAAAAATATATTTCTATGCTAAGCTTAGATTTAATAGAACTTGAATTATGTAATCATAAAATGCACAATTTAAATTCTGAGCTACATAATGCGTTTAAAGGTATTTTTGCTAATTGTGGGGATAAATATTTGGAAACCTTCATTAACTAGCAACAAGAAATTCAATCAGGCATTGACCATTTGTGGTTACAAGTGAATTGATTAAAAGTAAGTTTAGAAAAACCTAAATTTTTTTATAAGTAGACAATGATGTAAATACTATTTCACATAAAGCATTGAGACTTTGATTATTCAACTTCAATGCTTGATTATTCAACTTCCAATTCTTAATAGAAATATTCTAGATTGGCTACTTTTTGGGGATTTATTTTTTAGCAAGTGTTACATAACAATCTAAGTAATGCTAACAAATTCTCATATTCTAAATCATGTCTTCGTTATGATGCAGCAAGAATAATTCAGTCAGGTTCTATCAGTGACAGCAATTTTCAAACAGCAGTGGCTGTAAAACAGATATTCAAATAATGGAGAACTCTTGTATGCTCATATTAAACGGTTTAGAATGATTCCCCTCATGCTATGTTAGATTTAATAGACACTGTTACTGAGGGCATTCGATCTATTGAAACTTTGAGTAAAAAATTGAAGGGTTTGCAGAAATTATTCATTTTCCAAATTGTGGTGGGAATGCGAATTCCAAAAAGATGAGATGCACACATAAGAAAACATTACGTTTTTTTAAAAAATCAGACTTGTACACTAGAAGCAAAGAGAAAAATTCAAAGTAACAAAAAATAAAAACATTTGTTTCAAATCTAAAAAAAATCCACCAAGTTAATGCTTAAATGTAAGGATTTACACTATTTAAAGAAATGCCCACAATTAAATGCAAGAATGAGTGATAATTATTAAGGGAATAGAACTAAAAGGTTAAATGAATGAAATGTTTTTCTTCTCAACATGGAGTTAAAGATAGTACATCAAGTTTTCATTGCAGACAGTACAATAAAAACCATCATTCTATGATACATTTCTCTGAAGAACCAAACAGAGTTCAAGTTGAAATGGTTATATTATCAATGAATTGTAACTTTTCTTCTAGTCATAATTTTAAGCTTCTTCACCCCGATTAGGTGACCCACTGGTCAGGAGCTGATTACTATACCAATAGCACTTTTCAAAATATTCTTCAAAATCCAAATTAATTTGCATCAACACCCAGTGAAGGAAAAAAAAAGAAGAGAAAGCTTTCCCTTGAATCTAAATAATCATTTCTTAGTTCCTCAAAGTAGCATAACACTTATAAGTTATTCTAAAACACAAAATAGATCACTTTTAGTACATGCTATTTAATAAATGATGGAAATAAGATTCATTACAGATGTTATTGGATAATAGTTTTGTATGTAATTTCTTAAGAAAAGATTGTGTGATTTTTTGAGATAAAAATATACATGAAATATCTTTTTTAATGTGTCAGGTTTTAACGACGCATTAGTGCAAATTTGATCATTAGTTACTGCTCGTAGCATAAAAAATGACTTATTTTTAGTAAGCATGAAGATTTACTAGACAGCTGCCTAAATCTCATTTACTCAAATTCATGATCATGACACTTTACTTGCCTAAGAAATTCATCATAATTTTTCCAGATGTTGAGACCATCTTCACGTTTTTTGAGAAAGATTCACCAGAAGCAATTCTATGTTTTGAGTTTTGCTTGATTTCCGGTGCACAATGATTAATCCAGATCTCACCGATGGTGACAACTTGACACAAAATGGCATCGATACCTTGATGCCACAGCATTCAATTTTGATTTGGTAGCAAATGACTAACAAATAAAAACTGCCTTACGAATCAATGTCAAATTTGTTTTGGCTCTGCTTAATATATGGCAGTACCCAATAGAAACAACAATTTACCTTAATAATGCCATCTGTCTTCAAATACTAATTCTTTTTAAGTCACCCTCGCAATAATGACAAAAGTTATGTTACAAGTCCAGGCTTTTTAATTGTTCCAAAAATTACAGTTGATTTAATACCTTCTAAGAAATTTGATGTAGGTGTAAATGATTTTCAAAACATAAAGTTAACAGATAAAAATTTCAACATCCCAGAACTAAACTATAGAGTGTATAACCTTAAACAATACAGTAAATACAAAAAGTCAGGTAAATAGGTTATACCAACTCATTGATGAAGAGAGACTATTGGAGATAGGAAGAACACTCAAACACAATAATATAAATTCCATATTCTTCTGCCATCTAATCACAAATTCACTGAGATCTTTATAAAAGATTACGATAAAAAATACTGGATCTTATTCCCAATTAAATTATTCAAAATAAAGATTTTAAAGAGTAAATGGGAGAAGTTTGTGCAAAAAAAAATTGCACATAGGTATATAACTTGCATTGGAGCTAATCCTAATTCAGCACAACAGCTGGTGGGCAATTTACCAAAAGATCACACAGCCCCAAACTATAATTTTGGAAAAAAAAAAAATGTTTGTGAAACTTTCTATATTAAATATAAAAATTCAGTGGAAAAGATTACATAATAAGATTTATGTTTGTATATTTGGTAATTAAGGCTTTTCAATTGGAAATTGTTACAGATTTAACTTGGTAGCATTTATTGCTACATTAAAAAGATTCATATCTCAAAGAAGTAAATGTAGTAAACTCTATACAGACAATGCTAAGGAACTTTAATGGAACCAATGCAGAATTCAGACATAAACAGACATGCTGTCTATGTACATCAAAGTCGAGCAAAAAGATTGGGATGAAATATTGCACTTCGTTACTTTTGCATACAAAACCACAAAGCAGGAAACAACAAGGTTCTCGAGGTTTTATCTGAACCATGGATGTGAAGTCAACATGACACTGGTCACTATGTTCCCGATTCACGCTGAAGGAACCAAAGGTGACTATACTACTAAATTCCTATCAAGAGCCAAAGAATCTAGACAAGATGATGAACCTTGGAAGCACATAAAAAAAAGACTAAAGGTGGTAAGACTCCAAATATTGAATAATCTTTTATAAACCTGGAAACATTGGTCTTTATAAGTCCTGCAACAACTATCCGAAGAAACATATCAAGTTCAAGACTTTGATCCTATTTTGCAGCACTGAGAGACAATAGATATGGTTTATGTTCTTCGAATGAAGCCCTACCTATGATCCCCATACACAGACCAGTATCCAAATGAGCTTAATCCCAAAGGAAGTACATCCAGCTGGTTCCATCCTGACAAGTCCTTTCACGACCCATGACACATTTGTGGTTGAGAGACTTACTGCAGGATTCCTAAACAGCAGAACCCTGTTTTTTAAGGCGAGAGCAATGCCATGGTGCTTACAGCACCAATAGCACAGAGGTAAAGTGCACATCCACAGAACAGACAATAACAAAAATTCCTGTTAAGTTTTGTTTAATTGTTCTCTCTTTTCTACCATAATTTCTAAAACCTTTCAGGATATTCTTTATGTTTCTAAAGCAGAGTTCTGGAATATTCTCTTATATGTAAACCTATTGTCCTCAGTGCAAAGAATTCTCTGAAAAGTGTGGCTGTTCTTAGTCTGTTAATATATCACATAATTCAAATATCTATTGTGCTTTCAATTCAACCTGCTCCAAAATCTACATGACAATATTACCCTAAAATAGTATCGTAGAAATGTGAATTTAACATATGAAGAGTTTTTAACATACAACGCAAGTTGAGGGAATGCGAAATTCCAGACCATTGGTTCTATCAGCTGCTGCATAGCTGGACAATCATTAATGAAATAAACATAATTAGTCAATGGCAAAAAATTACAAAATTATTTGAGAGCATTTGACAAAAATAGTATAAAGATTACCTAAATAATTTACAACAGAGATACTGTTGGATACATATATATATAAGCTAACATGGGGGAGAAAATGATTGGTCATTTGGAACGAGGATAATTTGCCACCATGTAATGCTCACAGGGCAGATTAACTGATGTTTACTCAAGAAAGGATGAAAAAAGTTAAGAGTTGTGGAAGAGAAAACTTCCTCTGGTTATTACAAATGATTTACCACATATTAAATACTTGTACTCTTCCTTTGAATAATTAACAATGTTGCATTTGTAAAATAGTGTTCACTAATAATTGAGTAATAATCATTTCTATAAGTACTATTACTTTAATAGTATATTTTTCGGCATTGCATGAAAATTTTATGTGACACTTTATATCAAATGTTTTGAAACATAGCAAGTGTCAGTGGCAAATTCAGGCAAATGATGTAAGTGACGTTAAGATGTGCGCACATGTGCAATTCCAATTTGCACATATGAGTGTTGCTTCACAATTGTGCAATAAATCACAGCAAAAAAAAAAAAAAAAGTCTACTAATTAATATGTTCAAACAGTAACATTTAATGGAAGTAAAAAAATAATGGTTACTGAATAAATAGAATTATGTGAAAATAATTGAAACTGTATTATTTATGAGTTTAAGTACAGCTTTTAAAAAATATTTTAGTATCATCCAAAAAATATGTTAACATTAACTCATCACAACATAAATTTAGTTTTAGATATATGTGTGTGTTTAAATCTGATACTCTCATCTTATTTACTTCTGAGAAATTTTTCTATTGAGAAGGGTATATTTTAAGCATTTTCAAGTTAATTCCAATCATCATTTGACAACAATTATCTTGTGTGGCAGAAATGGTCAAAAGGGTTTTACACATTTACCAAAAAAAAAAAAAAATCGAAAGCTGTAAAATTCTAACATTTCATAGCTAACCACCATTATAACTTTATAGCTCTAAAGAATGGTTATCAATGGATTGCAGTTAAGTGTTTAAGACACAAGTTTAGTTTTTAGTTCAGTTTTTATTAATGTCGCACTAGAAGCAACACGAGGGCTATTGGCGATGGACCTCGTAATTTTGAATAACGGTCAATTGACAAGGACAACACCTGATCTGGCACCCCCTCTCCTAACTTCCATACCATGCCAATGGGAGGACTATGAGCCCTGACAGATTTAAAGTGCATTCGCCCTGGCTACACAGCGGGTCTTTAGTGGCCAAGGATCAAACCCACGCCTGAACGAAAACCACCGGCTACAAATCCGAAGCCATGACCACTAGGCTACCGCGGCTATTTATGGCATAAGAATTGGTTGTTAATGAAAGTGGGGCTCGGTCAAATAACATTATAAAAAGCACTGCTGAAAGAGCACCTTCACATTAAAGGCAACCCATTCACTGTTGTGAATGAAATTTTGGATTTTTGGTCTCTGAAAATACCGATGCAAGTTCAAATGGAATTGAGCAATTTTCACAGTCCACCAGATTTTACACAAGTAAAATTCCTGCCTATCATTTTCTCCAAAGAGGAAAAAGTTGCCAAACAATGTGATATTCCCTTAAAAATAGCAACTAAAAACAAACAAACAAAATATTATAACAAATACTTAAAAAAATATTATGACAAATGCTCCATTATAGAATAGCTAAATGGGGGGAAGCATGTTTAATTTCATACTCTCCATTATTGGTTGAAAGTTGCATCATTTAGAGACACTTTCCATGGTTTGCGAAAAAGGCTTACAAGATTTCATTCAAGTACCACAAAACGTACTAGAACTAAATTGATATAAATATAAAAGTAAATTTACAGAGGAAGAAACAAATAACTGATAATTTGAAACATTAATAAGCATCAAGACACAGTCAGCAAAGCACATCATCACATCGATTGTGAAAACATTACTTGATTTTTTTTAAAATAACTATTTCCTAAAGATAGATTTGAAATTATAAGGGATTAAAATAAAGTTGCAATTAAAAACTAAATTATTATTAAAGGCAGAAAAGAAAAAAAAAAGAGAAAAAAGTGAAATAAGTAATAAATTCATCTTTCAAACAAATATTTACATTTTAAAGTTCTTTAAAAATATCTGTATTACTCACAATCATAATCTATTATAATTGCAATACTTTTTTACACTGTAATCAATAACATAATTAAATAAGAATTATTTGTCAAATTGTAACCATAGCTATGCAACATGAAAAGCACATTTTTACTAATGTTGACAAAAGAAAACTTGCCTAACTGGCTTTGACTTTCCTTTCTCACCCAAAAACAAAATGTATGAAGCAAAATCCAAGTAAAAATTAAATGTATCACAAGTAAAACTAACCTTATCAATGATGTTTGCAGCTTTCTTAATAAGATCTGAGTTATCTGTTTTCACTGAAGAATGTGATGTGTTTGTTTCAAGCTTCTCAGGTGAACTCTTTTGTGATGATGGGCCTGACTTAGCCAAGTTCAAAGGCATATTCTGAAATGAGTTCCCACTTTCAGTCTTGGAAGGAGTAACAAACAGAGGTGGAGTCGGAAAGTGGGGATTAGTGTGGCACGGCAGAGTACGCATTGGGGCAAAGGGGCTCGAAGTATAACTGGAACCTGGAACTAATGGTGGTGGAAGTGGAGGAACATGTGAGAGCAATGGTGGTGCATGAACATGGCTTGAGGGTTGTGGTGAGTGGTCAAAGAAACTGTTGGACCTGGGAGATGAACTAGGAGTTGAGCCATCACTACTCAGTAAATCATCTTTGAGAATAGGAGATGGAGTCCTGTCCTCAACTTTCAACATGAAAGATGAAGATTTTTGGCTTTTTGGAGAAGAATATGGAGTGGGAGACTTGGGTCTTGAGTCTTTAGATCCTTTCTTCTTATTTTTGTCTTTTTTGCTCCTCTTAGGACTCTCTGATGACCTTTTGTTTGAATCAGAAGTCTTTTTCTCCTTCTTTATAGAAGTCTGTATTGGAGAGTGAGGAGTCATATCACAAGAAGACAATGAAGAACTGTCAGAAGTGTCTGTGAAATCATAAATGTCCTTAGGTTCCAGCTTTTTCATCACTGGGGGACCACGAACTACAGAATTGATTGTTTCATCCATGGCCTTATTTTCAACTTCAGATTCTTCTTCTCCTCGTCGGATGACAGCTTCAATGCACTCATCAATTACTTCTAAGCGAGATTCTCTTTCTTGCCTAGCTTGAGTTTCAAGAGAATCATCAATGACCAATCTGGATTCAGGAGATTCTTCCCTAAAATCTAACTCATCTACTTCCATTGGTTCATCGATTATTTCCTTTTCCACTTTGACTTCCACAGGAGGAGGTTTAGGTTCAACAGGAATTACTTTAGGAAGCACTGGTTCAGGAGGAGGAACTGGTTCAGGTTCTGCACTTTTCATTCGCTCGCCTTTAAAATGTTTAATGGATTTTGCTACTCTTGCTGCCTTTAATTTCTTTGAGCTTGACAGCTTTGAGGACTTAATATGAGATGAGGAACTGGATCCTCCAGAATGCTTCAACTTCGCTTTCATCTTACTCAATTTAAAACTTTCTTTAACTTTGCGAAACTCATCTTTTTGTGCTTTCAGCTTCATTCTATCACTTTTGCTTTTTGGGCGGACAGAATCATCTGATTTCATGCTCTTTTCCAATTTGGTTGACTTGTGAGAACTACAATGTTCTTTTTTTGAACTCGATGAAGATGTTACTGACTTTTCATGCTTACCAACTGCATTCTCTTTGTTTTCTTTTTCTTTTTTAGAAGATTTGACTTTCTTTACATCTTTTTTGCTTGCTTCTTTATCCTTTTTGGATTTTGATTTGTCTTTCTTAATGTCTTTGAATTTTGAATCCTTCTTTGAGGACACAGGAGTAAAAGTATGTGATGGCTGTTCTGGTGTGGGTGGGGGTGAATCAACTAAACAAGGCAATGATGCTTCAGCAGTTTTGCCTTCATGAACAGGTGAAATAAAACCAGATGGTGTCATAAACACACTTGTCACTTCTCTCATAGGTCTACCCTCTTCTTCTGTATAGTACCTAAAAGGAAAAAGTGTATAAATGTTCAAGCTCACAATTTATCTAAAAATATAAAGTCAAATTCAATTTACAAAGATGTACTTTAAAAAGTAGTAATCATTTTAAACAGAGTAATAACAAATATAAAGACAAAATCAATAAAATCAAAATAATAACATTTTTCAAAGTTTTATTTCTTTTTTTGATCATGTTTGAAATACATACACATCTCTCTGCTAATTATTGCAACCTAAAATGTATTTTGAAGAAGAAAAAAAAAAGTTTTAAAAATCTATATTTAACCATACTTCAATTTTTATTTCTAAGTATCAGAAATATCTTAAGATTTATTACCTAGTAAATTTTTGTTTGCTCAGGATTAAATGGGTTGTTTGACAAATCAAGTATAATTTTTCATAGTAATTTATGTTAAAAATTATGAAACTAATACAACTTGTACTTAAAGACTAACCCTTACTTTAATTTATACATGGGTTATTTATAACTCATTTTACAACAGCAATACAAACTGCAATAAATTCCTGATTACAAATAAAAATAAAGGAATAAATTTAAATTACTTTAAGACTAAATTGCTTTTACTTCCAGCAGAGCTTTATAGAAATAAGCCTTTTATCAAATCTTGAACATTTAATCAATTATAACTTACATTCATATATTTTTGAAGTAGTTCATTGCTTTAAGTACTGCTAAAGCACATACAGGAAAGAAAATATAGATTTAATATATCTTTTTAAAAATGGAATTAATGTAATATATAAATTTCTGCACCTAGATCGTTTATTAGTTTCACCAGGCCAATCGTTACGTTTAGACCCATGTTTTGGACTGCTCAATGGTGATGGAGAATCACCACTCGCCCCAGCTTCTAATGAATTTTTCTTACCACCATCAACAGAAGAGTTTTGTGAAAACACCACATCCTCTAAAAAAGTAAAACAATAACCAATTTTACAATTGAATAAAATGAATTTAACAATGGCATATATTTTAAAAGAATAAAAAAATATGTATATCTTATTTAGAGCTCAAACGCAATTTTAAAAAATGTTTTTCCTTAATCTGTTGAAGATGAAGAATAATTTGGATATTATTCATCTTGGAATTGGAGTGTCATTCATGGAGGAAATTTTTAAAGAAAATTTACAAAATATTTTATACATGCAGGAGAATTAAGAGAAATATTTCACTGGGAATGATTTGAACTCCAAATAATAGTCAAAAATGTATACCAAAGGATTTCTCTACTACACAATAATGCACATTGTAGTTAAATTTCTATTTTGTACGTTTATCACTGATAACATCATCATTAGTCTACACTCACCCAACTCGAATTATCTGAATCATATATTTTCTCGCTCTTCCCAAAAATACAATTATATCATACAAATACCTTTTTTCATTTGATTTTGGCTGATAACATAACTAAACTAACAAGATTTCCTGAGACCTTTCTAGATGCAAGATCATTTGAATAAGTATACAGAAAGGCAAGGAAAAACACTTTCATGAAGATATCAGTTTTTATTTTATCATACCTAGAGTATTATCCTCTTCTGCATTGAGTGAAAATTTTTACAAAACATAAATAAGATTCTCTATTTCGAATTTTATATAATTCAAATTTGATTAAAATTTACTTAATTTTATGTCAACCCTATATCTGATTAGTAAATTTTTTCCCCCCTAAAGGCCACTTTGGAACTAAAATGACATAAATCAATACTAATATTATAAGATATTTAAAATAAGCAAAAATAGTAATTTATTTCCATATAATACATTATTTCTTCAGATGTACTAAGTGAAATCTCATATTTAGTGATTAATGCAAATATAGACAACAGTATTCTGTTTTTTTTTTTTTTTTTTAATACTGATAAGGCAGAATTTTAATACCCTTAATTATTACAACATAAGTATTTAAACAACTATACTTAAGAAATTCAAATAGACTGTTACATTTTCAATACAGAAAATTTGAGCTACTTAGTGCATGCTTATTATTTATTAATATACAGATAAATAAGAATCTCATAGCTTTCTTTGCAATGCAAGCAAATTAACTACATCCTATAGCAGAATTAATATAGAAAAGAATGTTATAATAACAGAATAGAACAGATACAGAATAGTAGGTATTATTTTATGTACCTTCAAGATCAGGGTGCATTAAGGGCAAATAGCTAGGAATATGTTCTGGGCGCACCAAAAGTTCACGGCTATCTGGTTTTGGGTGCTGCAAATTTGAAGGATGTTTTACTGGAAAAGATGCTATTTTATAAGGGGGTGGCACAGGTTCAACATTGTTTATATATTCCTCAATCTCTTGTAGATTAATGCCAAAGTCCTTAAAAGTAAGACCAAGGTCATCAAGATTTGGCTCTGTTCGATTATCTAAAATAGGAAAATTTTTAAAAAATTAGTAAAAAAAAAAAAAATTTATCCAAAATATTCTATTAAACAGAGCATAAAAAAAAAATTTCAAACATTTCATTTGATTCAGGTTCAATATAATTTTCTAAAAAATCTTCTTTCAATGATGCAAATTCAATTGAATTCCTAGAGATGGACATCAATTTATAGTCGAATAATAAAATTTCAGATATTTCCTTCCATAAACAGAAAGAAAATGTGCATTGCATCCATTACATAGCTACCAGAATTGTAATTTTTTTTTTTAATTATGAAAACGAACATTATTAGACAGACAAAATAAAACTATGTTTTATTCATCGACAAATAAAAAAGATAAACTGGTCAAGATAATATTTTTTTCATTGGACATACGTACAATTTGCAAACTAAATAAAAGGCAAAGAAAATCTAAATTATTTTACAATTACTAAAAAGATTAACAAAGCAAAAATGAAAAGAGAATCGAGGCTCAGATAAAAATTAAAGACGTAATATAAAGGAAGATGAATTAGATTAATTTTATTTTCATAAGAAAAATAAAATAAAATAATTTTTTTTATACAAGAGAAATCAAATTTTCTGTATAACATGCCAATATAATTTAACTATTCATAAACTAATGTATTAATTCATCAAAAGATACATCAACAATTCATTTAAAAATACACACTATCAAAATTGTTGAAGAAAATTTGAATTGAAAGTTCGTTAGTGACATACTGGTTGGTACGTGTATGCAATACTGGCTTGAGCAACTATTAAAATGAATTTAAACATTTGCTGTGGCAAAGTAATAATGTTAAATACTTACAGCAAAACCTCATAATAATTGTGTTATATAACACACAACGAAATATACTGCAATTTCTTTTCATGATTTACCTCTCTAGGGAACACGTATGTTTGCGGCAAAAGAGCAGTGCACTGTTCTGTAAATTATTAAAGTAGTGAACCAGTCCTCATTGAGTTGCAAGATTAAATTTATGTCGATTAAAGTTTTAAGATTCCAGTTGCTAATTAATTACACAACACAATGTTCAGAGCGGATCAATTTTTAGGTCTGTCAAGTTGGAGTCCTTTGCCAGCAATATTCAAATAATGTCACTGTGTTCAAGATGACAATTGTATTAGAAATTATTGCATTAAAAAAAGATGCAGTAGAATAAAAGACAAATCACATGAATCTGAAATGTATTAGAATACCTTGCAGATCCCAAAGTATGCAGGTTATGCTGAGTGTAACAAATTCCTAGGCCAAAATTAATTAATTGAATAATGAATATTTCAGTGTTATTTAATATCATCTAGAAGAATCAAGGATTGCTTTTTGGAAATGGATGAAAGATTTAAGTGTCTTGAAAGATTGAAAAGATTTGCTTTTTAATTTACTAAATTTGAACTATAATAATTCTATATATGAAAATTCCAATCTGGTTACAGAAATCAGAATAGAACTGCCTTCTATCGCAATACCACAGCTTTCAGAGCTTTAAACTGAATGGTTATCTTTAAAATCTCCACATGTAATGTTAATTTGATGATAACTAGCTGACAAACAGATTATCAAAATATCTGCTACTTACATTTGTCATTAACAAACTCTGCAAAAAGATAATAAAGAATTGACATTTTATATACTTTCTTGAATGAGGCATTGAAAACTAGTTATGAAAATAAACAAGTATTTGTTAATGGCCATATAACTGAATTATTAAATGTAATTAAACTGGAATTTAAATCAGCCATATAAGAGTTAAGAAATTTAGTTGATGAACTGCTCAGCCACTTGAAAGCTCAGAAGCAGTTAAATTTAAAAACTGACAAATTGTATGAAGCTATTTCAATGAATAGTTTTACAACAAATCAATAAAGGCCTATGAGACATCTTTATGCAGCAATGATCTGACGAGTTTGGAGACAATTTCATGAAATTTTTGATACAATGTGGCTATCTGTTAGAACAAGTGAGGTGTTTTCATTGTAAAATCAAAGCAAGATTATACCTCCAAACAAAGAAAAAAATAATTTAGTTTTACAAAATGATAAATACATTTGTTCAATGCATAATCAGAATAATTTAATTTACAAGTGTAAAACAATTCTTGATTTGATTGTTCCAGAAAAGTTTCATACAGAATGTAAATCATAATTTTGCTTTGACTATTTAAATAAACTAAAAGTCGAAACTTAAAATCACAAATGTTTGAGAAATCATTACACAGCCTCGCAAAATCAACGAATTTCGTGAAAAATGACCTTGGAATTATTTCTAATTAAAGCTTAATTGATGGTTTAAAGAAAAATTAGTAAAGGGAGAAATGTTGAATCATTTCTTTTGCGCTATGCAGCAAAGGTGTGATGCAGATAGATTGTTTTGGCAATAAATCATATTCAACAATATTGCTTTTGATTGCAATCACTTGCATCACAGATGTAAAATATCTTGCATTAAAATGATGCTTTACAATTATTAGGATTGAAAGGTCCCTTGGAGGGCTTTTATTACTGAATTAAATGGGACTGCTTTAAAGATCAGAAAAGAAATAAAAATGCTGGTTGTCCGTCCCTTACATCACCGATTAAACACCTACTAAATCTCCAGAAATTTAAAAATTTAAGACTTTCCCGAAATTTGAAGCATGCTAATCAGACATTCTTTAAATCTCAGCATGTTCAGATTCTGTTAGATGGAAACATATTTTATGAGTCATCACAAAGTTATCAAATTAAATTAAATGATAGTTAAGTGATTTTTGAGAATTATGCGTTTGATTGAACTGTAAAAATAAACGATACAGAAATTTTAAGAGAATCTTCTTATCATTTGACACAAAATGAAACTGATTCATATATCAGACAGCATTTTGAGAATCATAATCCATTTGCATTAAAGACGATCCCAAATCAGAAGTTGAGGATGAAGCACTCAATTTCTTCAATAAAACCATGTGTTACAAAATAGGCTATTATCAAGTCCTTCTTAGGAACTGGGACTGGAAGAAACTAGATGATAATTACTGTGTTGTAAACAAGAGACTTATATCACATTAACAGAATGGAGCATGATAAAGGTCTGCATAAATCCAAAGTGTGTTAATTCTCTTCTTGATTTATCTAATAAAGAAGCACATATGCATGCCAACATTCGGTATTAAAAAAGCTGCATTTTTTCTGTAAATCATCTGCATGGTGAACCAACCACTGCCGTGTTATAAGATTCAATCTGTCAATTAAAGTTGAAGATTTTATACATCTAAAGTCTACTGTGTTCAGTACAGATTAGCATATTTTCATAAGAGATTAATTCTGTTTGATAAAGTAAACTACCCACAGAACAAAATAACATTTCTTTCTTCATTTACCGAAAATTTTAAAAATATGTAAATTGGATTACACATTAGAAAACAAAGATCTACAGTGCAGAAATTAAGTAAGGCTATGTGTCTTCAAGACAAATTTCTGAAAAGGTTTAGTAAAACAGCCTACTTAAATAAAGAGCCAAACAAAAATATATTAAAGATTTTTGCATTTATCTACAAATTAAAAACTTATAAAAGAAGGCTTAAAATGAATTTGCAATATTTCATTCAGGGGGGAAACTATTTTAATTTTATAATCTAATGATCAAAGCTATTAGTTCAATACAATAATGCCTTTCTCCCTTTTACCTCTTTCACTCTAGCCTTTTTCAAATATAGGATAAATTCTCAATTTTAAAGCTCTTAAGCACATCTCTCTCATTGATGGATACTAATGAGAGAGATGTGCTTAATTATTCTTGATGTTTCTAAAATTAAATTTACTTCTTACTTCATTGAAGATATTTTATTAGTTTTTTGGTGTAATGATTAGTGTAATGGTTTGCACTTTTTCCTCTAGGCTGTTAGATTTAGTTACCTGTGGTGTCGGGAACTGAACTTCAATCAAGTTTTGCAATCCACAGACAGCACGATAGTAGATTAGAACAGCATGAGGGAAGTGTGTTAATTCTTTAATATCTCACAAAATAATTAAAATATAAGGAGCCAATAAAATCATGGAAACAGACTGAAATTTATTTACTAAAAGTAAAAACGAAGTTGGACATGTACTTCCCCCTCAGTGGGAACTTGAAGGTATATGACACAAAATCAAAAAATGTTTTCTGGACACCATTGCTGAGACCTTGGTGACCACATATCAGGAAAACATTGCAGATGGCAATATTAATTTTTTAGATTGTTGGAAAGCACACTAGACAAAAAAAAAAAAAAAAAAACCTGATAAATGTTGGCTTTGAGCATTTTACTATCAATTACAACTTTAATTTCCAAACCCTGACACTGTATGTCTTATCCAAATGGCAGAGATTGTGGGACACTGCTATATGATGTAATAAATGTCAGTGAGTGACATTTAGATTCACATTTGATGTGATTTATGTGATATTGTTTATATCGAAATACTAAAATGTTTTCATCAATTTGGAAAGATATTTGCAATTACATCCTGCATTTTTTAGACTTAAATTTCTTTTTTAAGTATTTATCATTAATAATATGCCTGATAAAATTATAATACTCATAAATATTTTTGAACTCATATTTTGATATTTGCATTTTGAACTCGACTAATTTCATAAACTAAATCATTTTAAATATGCCTGATGCGAACTAAATAACTGTAAAATGATACAATTATGAGATTTCACTTTTAACATGAATGGTAATATATTAAAATAAAAATACTCGGGTGGATCTTAAATTAGCGTACTTTTGGCGACTGAGAAAAATTCAAATTGGCGATAAATCGCCAATCTGGTAACCCAGCCAGAAAAGTTCCAGAAAGTCGTAAAATCGAAATAATTGTATTTTTGTGGTAATCCTACTATGAAAGGGGATCTCGTTTCTATTCTGACGATTGATTTATTCTAATTCTTATTTATATTATATTATACTATATATATTTTAATTCTTATTTATTTTACATATTATTTAATTTTTAGCCTAGGCTATATTATATATATTTTAATTCTTATTTATATTATACTATATATATATTTCAATTTTATTTCTTATTTATATTATATTATACTATATATATTTGAATTTTAATTCTAAATTATATAATATTGTACTATTTATCTTTGATTTATTTTAATTCTAATTAATTTTTATTTTATTATTTTTATTATATACTATTTATATTTGATTTATTCTATTTCTATATTATCTATATATTATATTTCTTATTAATATTATATTATTTATTAGTTATACTACTTAATTATATTACTTTTAAATTTATTTAGTTATATTACTTAATTATTTTACTTTTTAATTTATTACTAATTTAATTACTGCCGAAGAAAGCATTGTGAATGATGATACGTTTAGAGATTTCCTTCATGCGATTGTTATAATTTACCCGCCTGATCACAGACATCCCTCCATCATAAGGTTAGTGCTTTTTTCACGTTTTTTAAAATTATTTTCATGTCTTCCACAAATGCTGATTTAATACGTTTTTTGTCAATCGGTTAAAATTTCGCCGTTTCTTTTACATTTCTACCGCTTCGGCTCATGTTTTTCTATATTTCACAGTTAACGTGTTTTTTGTCCAACGGTAAAAACGTCATCTCGATTCCGACTTAAGACTTTGAGAATTCCACATTTGGCGCCACTTTGGCGCGATTTTAAAAACGCGCCAATAAGTACGCTAAATTAGGAATTTACCAAATACTCAAATAAATTTATTACAGTATCTTTTTTTTTTAAATATTAACCTTTAGCATACACTTTTCACCTAACTGCACTTCCTAGTGACTGGACTTTAAATGGTCACAAATATTTATAATGACACAGGATAAACAATGATACAGATATCTTATGTTCTACTGATGATAAAAAAATATAATAAAAGCCAATTGAAAGGCATTAAAATTTTATATATTAAGAAAATATACCAAAATTTTTAAGGAAGAAAATCTTCTCTGGCAATTTGTGAAATGTATATTCTTAGGGTCTAAATTATGTAAATAAATAAATTTAATACTGTATTACTTTGTAAACAGAAACAAAAAAAATGTTAATATTACGCCAGCTTTGCTTCACATACATGCATTACATATTTTTATAAAAATTTTACAAATATATATATATATATATATACATATATTTTAACTATGCATATGTTCAAGTTTGAATGCATCACTATGTCATTCACAAATTCAAGCGCTTTGCGTAATGGACTATTTCTCAAAATAGTCCATTACACAAAGACTAGCATGCACTTCCGACATCTATTCACCATCCTCAAATCACTTAGCTTCCATGATGAGATGTAAATAAAATTATAAACTTTACAGGAAGCTATGACTTATCGATTTCAAGCACAGAACAAGAAACTTTCTCGATGACATTGCAACACTATTAAAAACTATGAAATTAAAAACCATACCAAATGACATACGTTGTTCACATCATATTACTTCTTGGTAATATTTAGAATTCAAGGATCTGTAATTAGTAATATAAAATTTATTTTTAAGGTAAGAAATGATATTCAAGTAGAATACATTGGAAAACTTAAGTATTTTTTGATGAAATTAGATACTGAATACATTAAACACATTTTTCTCGCAAATAATTTTCAAAACAACAATTTCATCATAAACAAACAGTTTGCAAAGAAAAAAGTTTGCCAAATCAATCAAGATAAGTTTTAATAATATAACATTTTACCAATTAATTCCTGTTAATTCTCTTATAATCAAAAAATTCTCATTTTCAGATATATAAAAAACACATGACAGACAATTTACTGACACTATTTAGGATAACTTTAAGAAATCACGATACCAAATATAACTTAGTAATAAGCCATTTGTTAGGAAAATTCATTAATACACCAAAAAAGTAGTTAAAAGTGCATTTAACACCAAAATCATAAAGTTGGCGCCAAATTTGGCGAGTATTCTTTTATCATGCAATTTGATATTTATAAAGGCAAAATCCGAAAAAATATGCAAAAAGGAAACAGAATTTCAATTTCAATTTGCATGCATTAAATAACAACTTAAAAGATAATGTCAAGCTCAAGAACCACAAAAACGCTCAGCACTTCAAGCCATTTTCTCAAAATGCTATGCAGTAATAATACAACAAAATTGTGTAAAATTCATGGAAGTGTTTACAACAAAATACAAAACTTTCAAGAAATAACAAAACAAAACAAAAACTTACGTACATTGTGTGCTATATTGATGTACAGATTTGGAGATCTCTACAACATATCGTTGTAAGACATCAACAAGAATGTCCATCGGCGAAGACTGAACAGCATGCCAACCGATGTTTTGACATATTTGTGCAACAACTACTTTCAGAGCATGCTTAGCAATCTCACAATCTGCCATAATTCACATTGTTAATTATCAATTCGAAACACATATAACACATAGCTAATCATATTTAGGCACTTCTACATACATTACAACAGTTTCAATAAACACAAGCAGAAATATTAATCTTTGCGTTAGTACAGAATTCTGTCAGTTACAGTTAGAGCAACAAATGACCTTACAGTTTTTTAGCGGCCAGATATCCGTTGTTAAATTTCTTTTAAATGCGCAATGGTTAATTCATGTACAAGAATCTCAATATCCATCCTATTATTAAACTATCATCCTATTATTAACATATCAACTATCTCTCTAGAAGATTCTATAATAGACTAACATATCATAGTAACCCTCTAATAAGGGCCCAGCTAATATTTGCTCACAATAATGGAACCCATGCCCTACCCTACCAATCTTACAATAATTATTTCGAACTAATACCCCCATAACACTTTGTATTCCATCTCAGACCCTTTTAATTAATTCCTTTATCAATCCTTCAATAGCTTCTTTCTAAGTCAGTCACCTCACTCCTACATCATCATCTATTCAGCTTTTCGTCAACTGTTTAATACCCTGTCGCCATCCCTACTTCTCCTCTCTTGAACTAGTTTACAGTCTACCGCTGTGCACTCAGCCAAACAAGAATCATTTTTACCTTTTCCTTCCTTCTTCAGCTCTCACATCATTAAAAAAAGTTTAATTAATATTTTATTTATTACAATTTTAGTTATTGTAATTATACAATAAGAATAAAAAAAATTTAAAAAAATAATCATGTAAAATAATACTCTCCTCTTGCTGAAGATGATACACAGTCTATCCAAGGCATTGAGAAGGTAAAAGAAAATGGTATAAAAATTTTAGAATCTTACTTACGATAAGATTAGTAAAAAAAGAAAAATTTAAATTTATTAAAAAATCTCATCCTCATTGTAAATGATTCATTCCCTTTCCTATCCTCTTTCCTCTCCCTTTTCTTTTATATATGGTTTTTTTTTTAATTCATAAGTGCATTAAGTGCATTTTTAATATGCTTGTTTAAATATTTAAAAAAATTCAAGGCTTTAATAGATACTGAGTAAAGAGTCAATCGGACAGGCACTCGCCACTATATGATTGTTGTTGACACCATAAGCTAATCAAACTTAAGTGAAACGTATGTGGCGATCGTGGTTTGCAGCCTTCGTGGAAGGAAACAAGAAAGGAGAGAGTAAACAGAGCGCTGGACAAATGAACAAAGAGGAGACGAAAAATGGTTTGTGTGAAGGAGAAAAACGTCAGACAGACTTGCCCCGTCTTCGACAGAGGCAGTAATGTTAACAGCTCCGCTATCCAGACTGTTTCAATGATCATGTTGTCATTATGTTCTATTAGCATTTGAATGTAAGTATTATAAATAATTTAGTAGTGCGCTGCTTTAAATACCAAATAAATAATGTTGCTGATGAAATCAAGAACCTTTATTTATACAACACGTGGCATGCTAAAGTGGTGATCCAAAACTTTGAACACGGCAATCTCTTTGCATCCGTTTACTGAAATGGTGAAAAGAACTTATTAAGGTTGGAAAACTTTTTTAGTGCAAAAGATTAAAATCAATATTGTGGAATATTTTCGCTAACGATTTCTCACAAGGATAGTGCAGCGACCATCCACATTGCACGTGTTTCAGTGAAAGTACCGCTTTTCTGGCGTGCCAGTCCGGAGATATGGTTAGGCTAAATGGAGAGCTAATTCATTCTAGCAGGAATCACGAAAGAGATCCCAAAATTTCACCACGTTATTTCTGTGTTGCATCCAGAACATAGTCGGGGATATCATTTTGAATCCTCCGACAGAGAAGACATACACCGCGCTCCAAACCATATTTATTTCGGAATACAATTCGGTGATCGCAAGCCCTCGCATCTTTTACTGGAGATGAGGAGCAAGGGGTAGGAAACAGGATGACGGAAGACTTATTGAAATCCCTTTTTCTATAGCGCTTGTCTACCCATGTGCAGAAGATATTGGCTTAGTTGTTTAAAACACAATTTATGAATATAATTGAAAATAATTGTACTTTAAATGAAACTCAAAAGCTCTGTTACCTTAAAGATGCTCTCAGAAATTTTGCTTCATTAATTCAGAGTGATCAAGATACTTTCGAATAACTTATGAAAGCTTTAGAATCTCATTATGAAAAGGAGAGAGCTTTGGTAGATATTCATATTGCGGAAATACTTTCTATTTCAGAAATTCATAATGAAAATCCTGTCCAAATTGGACTGTTAACGGACACTGTTCGAAGTCATCTACACTCTATGAAAAATATAAATACGGTGTCTAATTCCCTTTCCGGTGCTATCATGCTCCATATATTAATCCCAATAAGGTTGAAAGAGAATATCAAAGATTATTTCAACTAAGCTTAACATCTATAAATTTCCTAGCTTACAAAGCTTCCTTTCGTTTTTGGAAAATGTATGCGTTCAATTAGAATCAATTAAAGGAAACGATTTCCCTCAAGAAATTTCCCAGTAAAAATTAAAAGCACTGACATTAAAGCAAACGATTCACCGCGGTTATATCTCTACTAACGGAGAGCAAACAATTAAATTTTGCGAAAATCATTTCGAAAGAACACACGTCAGAAAACAGTGTGGTCAGTATTCTTTATGCCTAGCATTCAAACATTCAAATAAAATATATATATATAAAAAAAAATGTAAATCTTAGGGATTCTAGAAACATTGCATCCAAATGTCTCGATCAGCTCTAAAGACGATTAGACCTTGATCCCAAATTAAACGCTCTGTATGCTCAATTTATTGGAGAGTATCTTGCGTTAGGTCAATGGAAGAAGAAGTAAATATAGACGAAATTACATCTGATGATGGATTCTTTCTCCCGCATCATGGTGTACTTAGATAAAAAAAAATCATGCTCGAGACTTAAGAGTAGTGTTCAACGGGTGACAAAAACTGATCTAAATATTTTTCCTGAATTATGTTCTTAGTAAGGGTGGAGTAATACAAGAAGATTTGTTTTCCATCATGCTTCGTGCTCGAAAGCATGCTTATTTCTTCAGCTGTGACATCCGTTATATGTTTAGACAGATTGAAATAAATACCGAAGAAAGACATTCTTTTAAAAAAAATCCTCTGGAAACAGGGTTCAGATGAACATGTCCAAATTTATAAATTAAAAATAGTTACGTTCGATACAACACCTGTATGTTACCAATCTACACTAGTAGGAAATCAACTTGTGAATGATGAGAAAGATAATTTCCCCATTGCATCTAACAACGTTTGACAAATTGTGTATTTAAATGACATTTTAACTAATTTTAAGGAACTTGAAATACTTAAGTCAGAACTTGTGAAGCTCTTTGAAAGTGCAGGAATGTATCTGCATGAATAATGTTTCTCACATTCAAAAAGTGATTTACCTGATCATCAATTTGATCAATTGTCTAAAGAAGACACTATGAAAACTCTAGGTGTTTTGTGGAATAGTTCTTCTGATACCTTTTGCTTTAAAGTTCATATTACTAAAAATTTGGTGTTCACTAAGAGAGATATCATCTCTCAGATTGCCCACCTTTTCGACCCACTTGGTCTTTTAGGACCTATCATCAATAAAGCCAGTTTCTTCAAACAAGGTTTATGGCTTCTAAAAATAGACTGATATGAGAAACTACCAGCTGCAGTTGCCAATGAATGGTCTGCATTCGTGCAATCTTTAACTGCCTTGGAAAAGCTTAAAATTCCAAGATTTGTTCTTTTAGAAGATCCTGGAGAAATCTTACTCCATGGATTTGCCGATACCTCCGAGAAGATGCTTGGTGCCTTTATATATATATATATATATATATATATATATATATATATATATATATCTGTGCAGACTATAAACGGCGATAAGTATAGTGAAATTTTGTGGAACAAGTCAAGATTGGCACCGCTTAAAATCCTAACTCTTCCTAAGTTGGAGCTTTCTGCCTGTCTCCTGCTTTCCAAACTTATGAAAAAAGTTTTGGCTGTGCTAAAAATAGACATTTCACAGGTGAATTAATTATTCTGATTCCACAATTGTATTAAATTTGATAAAAACGTCACCTTACCTTCTTAACACCTTTATGGCTAACAGAGTTTCAGAATTTAACTTGAAACTTTTTGTGGAACCACATATCTTCCGAAAACAACTCAGCGGGTCTTCTCTCCTATCCAGAGGCTTAAATACTACAGATCAGATGAACTGTCATTTACCACAGACTTTTCACAGACTGGCAATGTTGAACATTCTCAGAACAATGTCATTGAAATTCAAAAGGAACTTAAAAATTTGCTCCTTTCAATCAACTGTTTCTGTAAGCAATAACTTTCCTAAATTAATTAGAGTTATAAGTTTTATTTTCAGTTTTTGCAAGAATGCCAGGTTATCATGTGGCGAATGAATCATTGGACCTCTTTTCACTTATCGAGCTTGAAAAGGACGAGCTCTGATTACTATAGTCTGTAAAAAGAGTAGAATTTAGTTAGCCTCGTTAAATTGTTCTATGGATAACAATAACATTATTAGTATTAGATGAAGATTGCAAAATTCTGTCTTGTCATTCAATGAAAAATATCCTATCATGCTACCTAGTAGGCATGCATTAACTTTAATGGTCATAAAATATTTTCATACTAAACACCTGCATATTGGTTCTAATAACTTATTGTATCATATTCGTCGTAAATATTGGTCACTTAATGGTAGAATTCGAACACGCTAAGTTGTTCATAACTGTATTATGTGTTTTAAAAACAAGCCTATAGTATTAAATCAAATTATGGGTAATTTGCCCAAGGAAAGAGTAACTCCCATTTTTCCTTTTAACAACTGTGGTGTGAATTTCTGTGGACCTTTTGTGGTCAAATTTAAAAATCAGCGTTAGGAAGTGGTTAATAAAATATGTTTGCATTTTTCTATGCAGGGCTACCAAAGCAATCCATTTGGACATTGTGTCCGACCTTACTTCGAAGGCTTTTATTGCCTATTTAAAAAGGTTTTACGGGAGACGAGGTAAAAGTTCTAAAATGTTTTCAGATAATGGAAAAACTTTTGTAGGTGCAAATATTGAATTAAAAGAGCTGCATGAATTACTTAAATCTCCTGATGAAATGTTAATTAATTACTTTATTGACGAACATATTGATATGCATTTTATACCTCCTATGTCTACTAATTTCGGTGGATTATGAGAGTCGAGAGGGAAATCCTTCAAATTTCATTTAAAGCGCGTAGCTGGAAATTCAAATTTAACTCTCGCAGAATTTATCACGTTACTTGCTGAAATAGAAGCTGTTTTAAATTAACGACCCCTCCCCCCCTTTCATCAGAATTTAATAATTTTGAGACTTGTCTCCTGGCAACTTTCTTATTGGTTGGCCTATAACTGCCATCCTAGGGCTACAACTTATTAATGTTAAATAAAATGCATTGTCGTAGAGAGTTAATTGGTTGTCCAAACAGATTTGGAAAATTTGGGGAAAGGATTATCTAAACAATTTTCAAGAGAGAAGCAAATGGAGATTTTCTAAGGATAACGTTGATGTAAGTACTCTAGTATTGATAAAAAATATTAGTTAAAACTTGTCGCAAATGTCTAAATATTGCATTGTTAGGCGAGTACGAACGATTCCCAAAATTTCAAAGCTCTAGCTTGATGGGAAGTTGGTTAAATTAACGATCGAAAATTTGATGACACACACACACCAAGTGAAATTCAGAAAAACGTTTTAAAAAAAAATGACTCTCTTACAGGTATGAAATGGCTCAAGAGAAGAATTGTATATATTTTTAAAGATAAAGATAAAATAAGAGTTGTAAATCTTAAGCTTTTTGATGGAAAAATAATGAAAAGAAATGTTACAGATATTTCGATTTTACCTGTTCTCATGTACTCATGTATTCATTTCAAATCTTCATTTTATAATGTATGTGTTATTTATTTGTTTATTTTTGCTTTACTTGTTCTATTTCATGTTTTAATATCATAATTGAGATCAATATATACTTTTTCTAAAATTTAATTTTGTATTTATGCGTATTGAAACTTGTATTTCAATGGGGGCCGGGATGGTGGCGCCCCTCCCTATTTTGATATGACGCGGCGCCCTCTATATCCTGTTTGACTCATTCCACCACTTACGCTCATAATGGGCAGCAGCACACTAAGCGCTCTCATTCTTCATTATTACTAAAATAAAGACAATTTTAAACTGTTTCTACAGCCTGTTTTTTTTCTCTCTCGATTTAATGATTGACGATTTAATTAAAATACTAGCTTACCGCCTTTTGATTTAACTGAAAATCCCCTCTAATGCAAGCTAAGGCACACGCATCAAATGGATCCGCCATCTCATCTAGAGACAGCCGATGATATGAAACGGAAACTGACAAAAGCGAAACTCAATATAACAGGGAGGGGATGTACATCAATGTGTAATAACTGAAAAAACAAGCTTCTCTAAACCTATTGCTTTTCATGTTATCACGGTGAAACTGGAGGGGAGAGGGGTATTCGACGGTTCTTTCTAACAGCGACAGCAGAAGTTAATACGCTTTAATAACTAGCCTGAAGGAGAATCTCTTTTGGCCTAGTTGTTAATATCAGTGCAAAAAGTAATTGAACAAGTTTTCTTCGATTAAACCAAAGATTAAAGGTTTGAAAAGCCACCAGCAGTCCAACAGGGTAGGAAAAATATTCTCTGATGTAGAGGGAAAACATCGCTCATTTCGAAAAACAAATAATAGTGCATACATTGCCAAATATGTAATAAATTTTGCCAGTTGAAACAACTGAAATCCAACACTGATAATTTAACTCGATTGCACTTTCTTACATTTTGCATTCTAGAATGCAAGTATAGTCGAAACTCTTCAGATTCCAGGATAACCCGGTTAAGTTTGAAAAAGATTTAATTTTTCAAATTTGAAAAGCAATATGCAAATTTATATAATATTTATTTGTTTCACCCATGTA
The DNA here is from genome assembly GCA_019974015.1 of Nephila pilipes. Classification (NCBI taxonomy): domain Eukaryota; kingdom Metazoa; phylum Arthropoda; class Arachnida; order Araneae; family Nephilidae; genus Nephila; species Nephila pilipes. The sequence continues at coordinate 571,550 of BMAW01129202.1, read as the reverse complement.
TTTTGAAAAATAATTTTCTTCCCTGAAATCTTCTTTCTTTTTTCTTTATTGAATATATGAAAATAAAATGAGAAAGGTGGGATTCAACAAATATATTCTGTACAAAATCAAAATTTTAGTTATAACTTTTATCACCAATAACAGATGGTATACAGTGCTACATTAACTGAATAGAGAATGCAGTAAAACAAATTTAAGCATATTTTCATTGTTCATGAAGTAGACATCTTTATTGTCGGTAAAAAAGACATACTCGGTCTGTTCAATGCTAAAAATTATTTTCTGTATGTTGTACTTTATTCCGGTTTTTTCCATTTTCCAGTTAATCCGGATTTTAGATATCCTGGACCAGCTTTGTTCCCAATTAATTAGACTTAATGAGGTTTTATTGTACGTTATTTTTCTGTGGGGGGGAATTTTATCATTAAAATATTTAATTATATACATCCAAAGTTAATATTCCCGTCCTTTCTTTCCATTCAAATACATATATCCTAATTCTCCGTCACTAAAAACAGATACTCTCCAAAGTCAATTCCAAGCGAAAAGTATATAATATCTTCATTACTTAATTAATTATGCTATCATTAGATAGATCTGGAAATGTGTTTCGAGATGAATTGCAAAGAATTCTCGCGCTTATTTTCCTTTAGTTAACCTTTTTGGCTGCTTTACTAAACGTTTTACCATGCCTTGTGAAATTACCATGATATACGTAAATCGGCCTCACTAATGTTTCGAAGCTGAGATTATACTTCCCTGCAATATTTCTCCCATAATGTAAGAGATTGCATTTGCATAGATTGCGTCAGTCAGCCAAGGAAAGCTTAAGCATGCCACATGAAGCTTGGATATGATTTTGGTAAATATTGTGGTAAATTGGTGAGAAACTGAGTGGTTTTGGAGACAAAATGAAGATTTCAGATAGTGCTGAATCTTGTGAAAGCCAATACCGGTAAGAAAGTTACTTTTCCTGAATTTTCCCTGTGACTTCACACGTGGCCGGAGTGGCTATAAATCCAGTGAGATACGAAGCTAATTCGAATCGGTTGGAGCCTGCCTTTGGAAGTGGTCGGCATTGGGTAAGTGGATCTGCCGAGAAATGTTGGTAGCGTGACCGAGTGTATGAGCCGGAAGCTGTCGGAGTCCCTAGGAAGTAGTTATTATAGTTGACAATTGTCCGTAATGCAAACTAGTAATTTGAGCGTCAATCAAAGTGCTGCGAATCTTATTACAAGCGTGTCTTTGTTTCTGTCGGATCTCTAAGCTGTATAAGGTCTGTGTTCCTAGTTTGTACTGTTAATCTGCCCAATCTTTGCTACCTGTGTTCGTCTTGTCCAGAACATTTGTGAACAAAGTATCTTTTGCCATTATCCTCCATGTTAGACTGATTTCACTTGTTACATTCACACGATATCGAAGAACTTTTGTAGCACTATGCAAGAAGAAGAAGTCTAAAGAATAGAAGAAGATATAAAGCGGAAGTATAAAGAGGAAGTCATAGGAGGGCCATAGGGTAGAGAGGACTGGCTAGATTGGCTTTGGAAAAAATATTTCAGAAAGAAATATTTAAAACAGTTTTTTTTATTCAGTGTTGTCACTTGAAAATTGTAATGCGTCCTCAGATGACAATTCTTTTCTTCACCCTTCCCCTGAAACAGCTAAAGTGAATTCCCCCCCCCCCGAGACAGTTTTTCGATCACGTGATTATTGCCCCAGAAATGGCCATAACAATCGTGTACAATGGGACTTTTATTTCTCTCCACCTTCCAAAATGGCATAGTTTTTGGTATTCTGGTTATTTGGTTGCGTTGAATAAAAAATATGTGATACTTAGATAAATATTTACACTATTTTTAATTTTGGTTAATTTGGTAAATATTTATCTAAGTATCCCATATTTTTTTATTCAATACAACCAAATAACCAGATCGCCACAGTGGGGATTTTAGAGCATTAAACGCTGCTACGATTTTCGATTCATATCGAAATTCAAGATTTCCCATATTCAAGATTTTGGACAATTGCTCCTTGAGAAAACAATTTTTTTCAAAATTAGATATTGCTCGTGCATATCATCATATACCGATACATGAAAATGATATACCTAAGGCTGCAATAATTACTCCTTTTGGCTTGTTTGAATTTGCATATTTAAATTTTGGACTTAAAAATGCAGCTCAATCATTTCAAATTTTTATGCATGAGGTTTTAAGATGTCTAGATTTTTGTTATACTTATTTAGACGATATTCTGGTTTTCTGTGACGACGAGATAACTCATAGGCAACACGTAACAAAAGTCTTAACAAAATTAAATGATTATGGTCTTAAGTTTAACGTTTCAAAATGCATCTTTGTTGCTCCTGAAATCGAATTTTTCGAGCACCTTATTACTAAAGATGGCACGAAATCTCTTCCAGAAAAAGTAGAAGCAATATTAAATTACAAAAAACCAGGAACGGTAAAAGACTTGAGACAGTTTTTAGGAATGCTAAATTTCTATTGTGGATTCCTACCTCGAGCAGCTCACACTCAAGCACTTCTTAGCGAATTTCTGAAAGGTTCTGAACGAAATGATAAGAGAAAAATTCCTTGGTCAGATCAAACGAGTGCAGCTTTCGACAAATCAAAACAAATATTAGCAAATGTTGCAATGTTAGCTCACCCGACACCAAACGCATCCCTAGTACTTCAGGTAGATGCATCAGATTATGCAATGGGTGGAGCACTGAACCAAATGACAGCAACGGGACTCGAGCCTTTAACCTTCTTTTCGCAAAAGCTTACTAATACTCAGATGAAATATAGTGCTTACGATACAGAGCTATTAGTAGTCTATTAAACCATTAAAAAATTCAGATTTATGCTAGAAGGAAATAGATTTTTCGTATTTACTGACCATAAACCTTTAGCATTTGCTTTTAAACAAAAGTCTGGAAAATGCTCACCGAGACAAAATAGACAATTTGATTTCATTTCTCAGTTCACAACAGATATCCAATACATTAAAGGTACTGAGAATATTGTCTCCGATACTTTATTGCGTATTAATGAGATCCAACTTTTAGGTCCAGTTGATTATCACGAAATCGCATGATCACAAACAAATGATAGTGAATTAACAAATTTATTAAATTCCGAAAATTCTTTAAATATGAAAAAAGTTAAACTTCCAAATTCTGATGTGGAATTATACTGTGATTTCTCAACTAATACGTCACGTCCCTATATACCTGAAAAATTCAGGAAAATTTGTTTTGATTGCATCCACAATTTAGCCCACCCAGAGATTAAAACTACTTCGAAATTAGTTCGTAACCTCTACGTGTGGCCTAGCATAAACAAAGATTGCATAGCTTGGGCTAAGCAATGTATCCCATGCCAACGTTCTAAGGTGCATCGACATACTTCAGCCCCACTCCAGAAATTCAGTGACACGTCGACACGTTTTGATCATGTTCACTTGGATATTATTGGGCCGCTTCCGCCTTCGAAGGGATTTACTTACTATTTGACCTCCATCGATCGCTTTACAAGATGGACTCAGAAGCTACACCTCTTCCCGACATCCAAGCTACAACAATAGCTGACGCATTTTATTCCAATTGGATAGCTCGTTTTGGTGTTCCCTCTATTATTACTACGGATCAAAGACGCCGATTCGAATCATGCCTCTTTAAAGCTCTTGCCAGACTACTCGAGGATGAACGAATACGCACAACTGCATACCACCCTCAAAGCAATGGACCGATAGAAGAGTTTCACTGACCACTAAAGGCAGCAATTATATACCACGCAATGACAAATGGACGGAAGTTCTTCCCACTATTCTCCTCGGTCTTCGAGCATCTTTGAAAGAAAATATAGGTTGTACTTCGGCTGAATTGGTGTACGGAAAAACCCTTAGATTACCAGGAGAATTCTTCGACTACACTCAAGCAGACAGCGATCCAGCCCAGCTAGTTGAACAACTTCGTCATTACACGAAGCAACTTAAACCCAAACCAACTGTTTCACATGCAAAACAAGCTGTATTTGTGCACAAAGACTTAAAAACGGTGCATACATGTATTTGTGAGACGAGACTCAGTTCGTCGACCACTACAAGCACCCTATGGCGGACCATTCTTGGTGTTAAAACACAGTGATAAACTTTTCAAAGTCAACGTTAATGGAAAATCTTCCAATATTTCCATCGATAGAGTGAAACCTGCATTCATGCCCAATACTGACTCAGACATCACTCCTAGTGCAACAAAATTATCACTTGATACACCAACCAAGACAACCCTTCGTCAAACTCGTTCCGGCCATCATGTTCACTTCCCTGATTATTTCGTATCATCACGATGATACTGGAGGGGGAGTATGCGGCGAACACACTTCGCAAGTTCGTTTGTTGTCCCCCTTACATTCGGACAAGATCCTCACTAAAGACACCTGGACTCGTGAGAAAGGGAAAACAACATTTTCGTTTCTCATGAACTTTGACCTGATAGAGTCCAATTCTCCTGGGAACCGAGAACACCCACACATCAGGTGTCCAGTTTAGCAGGTGGCAATTCTTGCCCCGGTTGGAGTGCTATTGACCAATAATTGTTTTATCACTTTCAGTTATCCAACCAAAATAAAGAAATATATCCCGTGGTTTTAAAAGAGGCGTGGTCAATTCCTTTAGACCAAAAATTTCCAAAGAGAAGAGACATGCAGAGCACTACAAAACATCCACTAGAACGTCACGTCCAAGGACATTCCAATACTTTCTTAGCATGCGACATGCACCCCACAATGTGTAGAAAGTGGAAGTGCGACATGTACTTTATTTTGTAAATATTAACTTTAGTATTTTAAATTAACCAAAATTAAAAATAGTGTAAATATTTATCTAAGAATCACATAATTTTTATTCAACAAACCAAATAACCAGAACGCCACAGTGGTGATTGGTTTTCCGACCCCGTGGAGGGGGAGAGAGTTTATGACCTTGATGCAGCAGCGCTGTTTCGAACTCTGGATGAGTGGGTCCGCTTTTCGATCACATATACATTTTGTGAGAGACAATAAAAATAAATCATAATAAGAGAAGATTTGAGTTTTCCTCCGCAAGATTTTCCTATAATTATTCCATAACAAGTCATCAGCAAAACTTTTGGCAGCTAGCTGCTAAGATATGCAACATCCGTAAAGCATCTTCCTCAAGCAAATGAAAATTAACTTTTGAAGATTTTCTTAAAAACTGTTTTTGATAGAACCAATACGAAAAATATACAAGGTGGGGCTATTAAATAACGTGACTGATGCTACTACGGAAGAAATACGCATGCGCAAAACGTCAGGGACCAACGTATGTGTAGCGTGAAGCCTTCTCTTTCGAATGCAGGGACTCTCGCTTCAGCAAACAAATCCGTATAGTCGCAGGCTTCGTTCGCATTTAAGTTATTATTTTGCTTCACAGGAAAAATAAGTCGGCAAAGAATTGTTCTGAAATTTCAAATGAAGCTTGGAAAAACCGCTACTGAAATTTAAAATTTATTGAAAGAAGTGTATGGAAATGAATGTTGATTTCGTGCAGGTGTTTTTTGAGTGGTTTAAGCGTTTTCAAGATGGTCGAGAAGACGCTGAAGATGATTTATGCATGAGTTGCCATTTCAAATCAAACACGGATGACACTATCGAAAAAAATCAATAATTTGATTCGATCTGACAATCGGTTAAGTATTCGTGCGATTGCTGAGGTTGTAAGAATTGACAAAGAATCCGTACGACAAAATTTTCCACCAAGACAATGCGCCAGCTAATTCCACTTTGTCTGTTTAGAAGTTTCTAGCCAAGTACAGCCTCCCAGTGTTGGACCATCTGCTTTATTCACTGGATCTTGACCCTTTCGATTTCTATTTGTTTCTCAAAATGAAATCTGCATTACAAGGAACAAGATTTGAGTACGTTGAAGTTGTGATAGAGACAACGGCACACAAAATTACGAGGTCCGTCGCCAGTAGCAGTAGCGTTACTTCTAGTGCGACTTTAATAAAATAAAATAATATATAAATAAAAACCCGCCAGAGCCGCACAATAACCACACCTGCTATAGTGGTTGAAACAAATGAAGAAAATGTAAGAAGGTAATCAGGGTGTGTCTACCTGATACTGATATTTACAAGTCTGCCTGAATAGGATCCACTTATTAGAAGTCTACTGTTTCGAGTCGAAGGCTCCCGTCTACCCGCCATTTTGATTTCATCAGCTTAATATTAAACCTATGGAATTTCGACTTGAATTCTCCTATCTTTATTATTTAATCTATTTGAATGCAATAAAGTGCATCTGAAAGAGCAAAAAATAATGAACGCTTCTGTAGAATTACTTTTTTCCTCCGATTTTTAAAAATATTTGAAAATATTCTTTAAAGACCGGAAAACTGAAAAACGAATAATTAATATATGAATAAAAATATTTTTAAAAATCTCAGGAAAAAAGTACTTCCCCAGAAGCATTGATTATTTTTTGCTCTTTCGAATGCACTTGATTGCATTCAAATAGATGAAATAATAAAGATGTGAGAATTAAAGTCAAAATTCCGTAGCATTAACATTTCGTGTAAGCAATGTTTTTTATTCTATGAAATTTCGACTACTGTTCTCAAATGTTTACTATTTGATCTATTTGAATGCAATAAAGTGCATCTGAAAGAGAAAAAAATAAATAAAGAAAGAAGGCTTCTGGGGAAGTACTTTTCCCCTCCGATTTTTAAAAATATTTTTACCCATATTTTAATGATTCGTTTGTGGATTTTCCGGTCGTTAAAAATATTCTTAAATATTTTCAAAAATTATAAAAGAAAATGTAGTTTCTCAGAAACTTTCATTATTTTTTGCTGTTTCAGTTGCATTTCATGGCATTCAATTAGATCAAATAGTAAAGATTTGGGAACGAAAGTCGAAATTCCGTAGGATTAACATTACGTCCACGAAATCAAAATGGCCGGTAGACGGGAGCCTTAAGATTGTAAGCTTTTAATTTCCATTCCTGTTTTAACTCTGGAGCATGACTTCGGCCTTTACCTTGCCCAGAATTGCATTTAGTAAGAAGATTTAAGGCGAAAATTGCTTGGATGTACAAAAAAGTATGTGAATTTGGAAGTTTTGAGTGAAGTTGCATACTATAATGTTGAGCGTGTGTTTATGTTTGTGCTACCTACCGATAGAGTTATTAGAGTAGTAAGCTATTCAGAGGGAGTTTAGATTTTATTAACGTCGCACTAGGTAAGAATCTCCTGCTTGAGTTTCTTAAAAGAAAACTTTTGTGTTAATTCCAAAACCTTTAGGAGAAAATTCAGTTTGAAACGCAAAGTAAGAGTTTAATCATTTAAAATTAACTTCAGTTTGGGGGGGGGGGGAGAGAGAGAGAGAAGTCTTGTTTTATTATTAACGTTGCACTAGAAGCGACACGAGGGCTATTGGCGAAGGACCTCGCAATTCTGAACCACGGTCAAGTGACGAGGACACCTGAGCTGGCACCCCCCCTCTCCTAACATCCACACCACGCCAACAGGAGGATTTTAGGCTCCGACAGATTGAACGTGCATCAGCCCCGACTACACGGCGGGTCTTTAATGGCATCAAGGCTCGAACTCGCGACTGAACGAAAACCACCTACCACGAATCCGAAGCCATGACCACTAGGCTACCGCGGCCACGATAAACAGAGGGAAATGAAAACGCTTTCCGCCAATTTCAAAACATCCACTCTTTGTGAGAGTGGTCATTTTCTATCGCGCTTTGCTTTCTATTTAGTGTAACATTGCATTCTGCTAACGGTTTTAAGAGTTCAGTAGGATATTTCTAAAACTTTTAATTTTGGGATCAGGAGTTTATTTTGTGATATTTTGTACGGAATGGTTATTAATATTTTCAAAATTTGTGAAGAATTTGAGATCACGATTTTTTTTTTTTTTTTTTTTTTTTTCAGATTTAATGGTAGAATAAATTAATGGAGTTGTAAAGGTCTATATTTCTCATAAACCATCTGGCATGTAATATTTGTCTTAAAACATGGTGTTTTGTGATCTTTATAGTTTATTATTATGAGTTTTTGCTGCAAAATCCCAAACTGGACAGGAATAAGTAAGAATTGGTTGGAGGATCAGAGTATAATCAAGCAACTTGTTATTTCTAGTCATTTTTTTTGAATTCCCAGTGATTAAGGGATAAACTTTCACGCACTTGCTCGGAATTTCGTTTTAAAGTATGTGATGTGATTTTCGAATGGGAGTCGTTTTTCTAAAATTACACCGAGGTATTTGGTGTGGTGAGACTAGGGTATTAAGTGATTATTTATGTACATTTTCGGGTTGATGCTCTTCCTGTTGTTAGAGAAGAAAATTGCTTTAATTTTTGTGGTGTTTATGGCGATTTTTCAATTCGAAAACCAATTCTCAAGTAATGTGTATGTTAAGGGCGTGAGCAATGTTGTTTGTTTCTGTGTGTTGCGTATCATCTGCATGCATGCATGTATGCAAGCTATGATGAAGTGTGAAGTATATTGATCCACAAAAATTGAGAAAAAGGTCGGAGTTAAAACTGAGACCTAAGCCACTTCTAGGATACATTCTAATGTCTGAATAGGTGTTGTTAACACGTACAGTAAAAGAGCGATTTTTTCTGGTTAGAAATTTGTTAGTTTTATGATTTGAGAGGAGGGTGGGTATTTATTCTTGATCATTCATAGATAAGTTCTTCATACCAAGCTATATCATAGATTTTTTTTTTTTTTTTTTTTTTTTTTTTATATCTAGAAAAACAGTGCAGGTTGATTTTACATTATTAATTCCGGATCTGATGTGTCCGACGATACACAGAAGCTGGTGGGTGGTGGACAGTTTTTCTCTAAAATCATGCTGCTAATAGATTAAAATATAATTTTCTTTTAAGTTGTGACGTTGGGCTATTCGCGATTTTCTCTTCACTAACCTTGGGGACTTTTTGAGACCTTCACCTTTAATTGAGATTTATTGCATAAATTAAGCAATTTCTTCCCAACCAAATGTAAGCGTGATTATTTTAATTAGTAGCAGGTTGAAATAAAGTGAAGTGATCTAGATAGGAGAGTATATAAGCAAAGCGAAATTTAGACGATAGAGGTCGAGTGGCACTAGCGTTGAGTATATAGGTAGACGATATCAAGAGTTGCTACGGACAATGTGATCGTAGTGGAGTCAAGAAATCAAGTCAATCTCAAGCGGAGAGATTTTGGTAAGACACTAGGAATTCGGTTTTAGTTGAATGGGTGAATCTATCTAGGGTGTTATCCAGGAGAGCACTTATTCATCAAACATTATACTGCAAGGCTATTGAATAAATAGTTGTGTGAGATTTGTCTAGTGTCTGTCTTTGTAGGTTTTTGGCTTTTAGTGTTAGTTATATTTGATTGAGTTATGGCACAAGAGTCGGATAGAAGCCAGTCGTGACAAAGTGATCATTCAATCTGTGAAAAATAATTTTTTCAGCTTGTTTACTGAGGATTGAAATGAGTGAAGTTGAGCGGTAACTAACCAGCAGATTAGGATCTCTTCTTGGCTTAATGATAAGAATAACTGATGCAGTTTTATATGACTGAGGAAAATAACCTATGTTGATAATATTTTTAAAGATATGAGTAATCTCAAAAATATTTTTTTATTGGTATTTGCTGAATCATTTTGTTGGAATGACGGGAAGCAACCCCGTTTTTGAAAATCATTCATTGGATTCAATTCGTTACGGTCACATGACGGATGCAATCACATGTTTACTGCTGAAGTCCATTTCCATAGTAAATATTTCAGATTTAATATGTAATAATGTACCTGTATTAATATTCTTCCAAAAAAATTTAAAACAGCAAATATTTTTTTTCGCCTTTCCCCCCCATAATGTAGATATTTTTAAATCAAAGGCATTTTTAAAATTTAAATTTGTGTATTAATAGTGTTAAAAATATTTTTAAGAATATTTTTGTAAAAAAGCAAAAGCTGGTAGTATAGTGAGACACATGAATTTTCATTAGCTGGAAATACGTGATTGAGTTCATCATGTGACGGTAACATTATATGAATCACGTCCATTGATTAATCTCACCGACAACTCCCTACCCCCCACGTTCAATTCCTGCTCTCAAACAGGATGGCCCGTCTTTAACAAAAGTGCCCCTAAAATTCCTTTCTTTAAATTTTCTCCAGAATTTTCAATTTTTTAAACAAAAATCTAAATACCACCATTTTTTCTAATTTCTAGGCAAACGTAGAGACCAAAGAAAAACTAGCTCACAAAATCCATTCCGTTAAGCTGTCAGTGCCGAACCAGGTTGAGCACTCCAGCAAACAGCGACCCGTTAATCTATTGATTAACAGTAGTATCTATTAAATGTGAATCTACAGAATGCTTTATTCGACATTAAAACATGACATTTAACTTACGCCTTATCTTGATGTTGAAATCATGTTTGGCATACTTCTGAGAACTTGATAAATGTAACTGTCGATTTCAACTGATCATTTACATTAGCCACTTTTGCAATGAAAGTTTGGGATGAAATTCATTTATATGTATGCTCACTCACATTTATTGCACCAGTCAAGAAGTATTGAAAAATAAATTTGGCCTAACATACAGTCTTAAATAAACTTGTGAAGAAATTAAGTTATTATTATTAGTTTTTTTTATATAGAAACATTGAATTAGTATTTTACATACAATCAAAGGACATCGAATTCTTATTGAAATTCAAGCAATTTAAAGACTAAAATATCTAAGTAGCCTTTATTCCTAATTACAAGCTACTGAGCAAGTCGGAATATATTCCTCATGAAATAGTTCCTAATTATACAGTTTACTTTTTATTATTGTTGTAAATTATATTTTCTGTCAATAAGAGAAAATGTAATTCAAATCGTCCAGAGAAAATGAGCTATGATTCAAGAAATAGAAAATGGAGCTAATATATAAATTAATAAAGCCGTACATATGATAAATGTTAATGAATTTTCCGTTAAGAGCGATGTTACACCTGATCAACCAAAGAAAAGGAGTCTTCTAACTTTTCAAAGCTGTGAAAAAGAGTAAATGTTCATTTTTTTTATTTGTGTTTTTTAAGTTGAAGCTTTTATGAAGATTATTTCTGTTTGAATTCATTTTATTGAATTTTTTTGAAAGGAATGTTGTTAATTTATTATGCTCTGTTCTTTAAATTACTTATGATCCATTTTGATTTGGTGAGTGTGCAGCGACTCTCTTCTACAACGACGCCAGAAGTTGAAACGCCATACTTAACTAGCCAGATAAGACGTCTTGTCAGCCTAGGTGATAAAGGCACAGCAAAAAAGCAACCGGTCAACTTTTCTTCGGGCCCACTGGTCCAGGGTTCCAAAAAATCGCAGTGACATCCAAGGACAACTCACTCTCTCCCCCTTCACTAGGTAGAAAAACATCCCCTGATGTCTTGGAGCTCACGTCCCAAGCCAAAAGTGTAATGTTAATTATACGGAATTTCTACTACCGTCCACAAATATTTACTTTTTTTTAAAATTTATTTGAATTCAAAAAGATGTACTCGAAAGAGCAAAAAAATAATGAAGGTTTATGGGGGATTACATTTTCTTTCAGAGTTTCGAAAATATTATTTCGAATATTTTGTAAAGACCCGAAAACCCAAAAATTAGTAATTAAAATAGGGGTACAAATATTTTTAAAAATCGGAGGGAAAATGTAATGCCCTACAGAAAACCTTCATTATTTTTTGCTCTTTCAGATGCACTTTTTTTGTGTTCAAATAGATAAAATAGTAAGGATTTGAGGACGGTAGTAGAAATTCCATCGAATTAACATTACATTCACGAAATCAAAATGGCCGGTAGAAAGGAGGATTTAACTGTTTTATTTGTAAGGAACATTGTCAATTTGTGTTCCTGGGTTTTTTAGTACCAATTATTGTTAACTCGTGTTTTTGTTTTTGATTTATCAAAATTAATTGAAACCATATGAGTATTACGTGTCTTTAAAACTTACTGATTTTCTCTTCCTTTCTCATTTTGCATGCTTTCAGAGTGCACAATCTGAATATATGAATCCAGAAGATCTGAATATCCAAAAACTTAAAAAAATGTACAGTTCAAAAACCATTTTTGATTGACAGCAACGATGTTAATCACCTGGCATATGAAGTCCATAAAAGAACTGGCTGAGTTATCAAGCGATTCAAACTGAAAACCTGAATTTTCACAAAAATCCTTAACTGAATTCTGGAACGGAGCTGAAGATGAATTTCCCATAATTTTTTTTAAATAACATTAAGCGTTTTTCTGTTATTAAACATCACACACTTATGTAAAACTACATTTTCAGTTTTAACGCTCATTAAATCGAAATATCGTTCAGCGCTGAAAAACGTTGAAGATGCTTTTCCTCGAGCTGTATAAAATATTGCATTAGATTTAATTTGTTATGATGCAAAAAAACAAGCACAACCGTCTCATTAAAATGTGCTTTTTTTTAAACTAATTTTTTTATACTTGGAACAAATTCTAAAACTATTTCTTTTTTTCCTTTCCTATATATATATATTATTTCAGTAACACATTTCATTTTAAATCTTATTATTTCAATCATACATTTTATTCAAGAATGCTCAAAGGATTGGTTAAATTAATTGTTATTAAAAAATATCGATTTGACACAAAAGTGCACCTGTTAGTATAAAATTTATAAATATTTCGTTTTAATTTAACAGCAGAGGTTATTTTAATTAAGTAAATCGGAATTTAAATTAATTTATTTTTAAAGAAAATAATTTTTTTAATGCAGGTTGGGATGGAGAGGGGGTCGCTCGAAATTTTTAAAATTGGGAATGGGGTCGCAAGACAAAAGAACTTAAGAACCTCTGGTGTAAATCAAGAGATGAATGTAAAAGGAAATTCAAAATTGCCACCTGAAGAAAGATTGAGGATTGCAAATATAAAAGAATGAAGATTGATTGTATTAACATCGCACTAGAAGCAACACGAGGGCTTTTGGTGACGGACCTCGCAAATTTGAACAACAGCCAAGTAACAAGGACGGCACTTCAGCTGGCACCCCCCTCTCTCTCCTAACTTCTCCACCACGCCAACGGGAGAACTCTTTGAGCCACGACATATTTGACACGCATCAACCCTGACTACACGATGGTCTTAAGTGGCATTAAGGTTCGAACCACCGACTCGACGAAAACCACAGGCCGCGAGTCCAGCGACCATGACCATCAGGCTACCACGGCCACAAAAGAATAAACAGAAATAATGTTTGGCAATATTTTTCTATTCAAATCAACGAAAGCTCGTTTTATGTCTTATGTGTAGCATAAATGAGAACCTATAATTATTTTTCATTGTTTTATTCGTATGATGTTTATGGCAAAATCATATAGCTGAATAGCTTTTTAACCATATATACGAGCTTTTAATAACCGAACAAAAAAGAAAGGATATTCAGTAAATTATGGGAATAAATATTATTTACAATATTTCAATGCATATCAAGCAAAAAAAAAATTATTAAGTTTATTAGACTTGAATAAAAATTTTAAGTGATGTATAGTTAAAAGTTTTTCTGGTACATTAATGATTCTAAAAATTAAATTGAGTTCAGTTAAAAACAGCATAAATTTTTTATCTTGATGGACAATTTTTTACTTGAGATCATTTGGTAAATTGAGTACAAGTTTTTGCGCGTATAATCCGGGAAGTCTCTTTTTAACATAATTCTTTGAATTTCAAGAATGTTTTATTTTATGTTCACGATTTTATTTCCGATAAACTGACTGATATCGCAATTTTTACTAAAAGTAATACTTTTATAGAGGCTGTGATATTTTTCTTCATTCTACTGGATTTTGAATTTTGGTTTGATTAAAAATCAAATTCAAAATCCAGTAGAATGAATTTTGGTTTAATTAAAAATCAAACAAAAGACTTAAAGAGAGAGTAACAAACATTAGTTCTAAACTAAGAAAAGAAGGAAAAAAACAGCCGACTTTCCCAAAATCATCCATTATACTCACTTCAAAAACCAGACATAATGATGTTGATCGAGTTATTAATATATAATAGGTTTTTATGCATAAAATATTAATTTTTAAGCCAATACCAAGCTACTAATTGCATTTTAAAAATCAAACTAAATATTAGAACTTCAATATCTCAAACAACATTATATCCAATGCCATAAAATTCTTTTAAAAAAAACTGAATTTCATTCGAGTTGTTTCACGAAAATGTACCACTATTAACTTTAAAGCTATTGGAATGAAAGTCAGTACGATTTGTTTTTCTCTGTAATATTTGGAAAATATAATTTGAAAATTATTAAAATCAGAATACAGAACATTTGTTTATTATTCGATAAAAAGAAAAGGAAGTGAAATACAATATATCCGAATTATTCATAATAATTTCGTATTTCAAACATAATATAAATTATTTAAAAAAAGATAATTGAAGGTTAATTTGAAGCTTGTGAAAATTCTTTTTCAGAATATGTTTGTCTTTATTCTAAAAAAGGAGAGCGCGCACGCACGCACACAAACACACAACGAAAATAAGACAAACCAAGTTTTTTGACGTACAGCTTTACTCATTCTTTATACATATGCATTTTGAATTTAAATCATTGATGTTCAAAACAACTTTATTAAATAACAGATTCCTTAAAACATTGCAGAGAACTATGGTTATTTAGTTGTCATGATAATTAGATGTTTGAAATTCAAAATCCAACTATAGTAACCAACCCTGCCTAGCACGTTAACGCAAAACAGGATTTTTTAAAGTAAAAAATCTCTTCTGAAATTGTAAACAGATCTTATATTGAAACTGATGTTAAACTATAACTTGATGTTAAACTGATGTTAAACTCGGCGCATAATTTTATCATCCTTTTTGACTGATTGTAAAAAGTATCCACTCGGGATAAACAATTTCAGCGGAAGAAACAATTTTAAAATTTACTAAATACTATAACTC
This sequence comes from Nephila pilipes, assembly GCA_019974015.1. Lineage (NCBI taxonomy): Eukaryota > Metazoa > Arthropoda > Arachnida > Araneae > Nephilidae > Nephila > Nephila pilipes. Next base: position 556,517 of record BMAW01129202.1, on the reverse strand, counting down.
TTGAATCAAGAGACAATTAAAAAAGTGAAGCCTTCAAATTCTACTCGAACTATTTTCAGTATTTCATATTCTACCTATCGAACTGTAATGGAACATCAGAAGCAAATGAATTCAACTGAAAGAATAAAACTTGCAGTTGCGCCAGTTCCAAAACTTTTAGAAGTAAATGTTTCAGATGATGGTACTCTGGAGTTCTCAGGATACGAAGGAAAATTCTTGCAAATCATTGTAACTGCTCTGGGGCTTAAATATGACATTGTGATTCCAGAAGATAAAGAATGGGGTCATTTGCAACCTGATGGAAATTGGACAGGAATGATTCAGACGATTGTGAAGGAAGAAGCCGACGTGGCGTTTGCAGGGCTCAGTATCATAGAAGACAGATGGGAAGTTGTTAAATTCAGCAGAAGTTATACTATGTTTGAAACTTGCTTGATTTCCCTAAAATCAGGAAGCATTAAGTCTACGTCTGCATTCTTGTATCCACTTCATTTAGCAACGTGGACTTTTCTATTTATTGTTCTCGTCACTATGTCCATCTTGTTCGCGAAACTTCAAAATAAAAGATATTCAGCTTGCGATGCTTTTTTCAATTTTTTCGCAAGCATTATTAGACAGCTTTTGCTCTTCGGCCAGAGTAAATTAAAAATGAATATTCTGATAGTCTTTCGGCTGCTATTCGCTTTGGTGATGTGCAGCAGCTATTCTGCAACTCTCTTGTCTTTCTTAATGGAGCCTCTACGAAGGACTCCCATCCGATCCATTCGAGAACTCTCTGAAGCTGTCCAGAGAGGAATGCACAGAGCTTTTGCCGATGCTTTTATTCTCTCATTTTTGTTAAGATCTAGTGAAGAATACGTTGCTCGACTTGGTGTAATAATAATAAAGAGCAATAATTGGATTTTCGAAAAATTGGAGATGGCTACTATGAAATATATAACAGATGATTCTTCACAATTTCTAACAAAAACTATGGCGGAGTTATACTTCGGAACTCAAAGCGATGTGTATATATCCAACGAAGCTTTTTATGCAAGACCAGTAGCACTAGCCTACAGCAATCGATTCTGTTGTGCATCAAAGCTGAATTGGGTTTTATCAAAGCTCTCAAATTCTGGGATTTGTATAAAATGTTCAAAATTTGTAAGTAAAATTTTAAGCATATCAATTCAGTACTTTCGAGTAAAAATGTATCTATGTATATGTATTAAATTTAAGTTTTGTGGATTATATTAAAAATATACATAAATAATATGAATTGAAATGTCCTCCCCATAACTAAATACATAATTTTTATTCACTAATACAAAAACATTGCCAAAGGAAATGCACAATATGAAAAGGTTAAAATATTTATCAAAAAAAGAATTTTTGATAACAGTAAAAATTATTATCATGAAAACACTAAAAGATTTCTGGGCAAAAAATTTATTAATTTATAGCCAACAACTATAAAGTGCATCAGAATAACATCACAGTAATTCTATATTTTTGCCATAGTAATTCTCTATATTTCGTCACTTGACCAAGGTTCAAAATTACGAGGTCCGTCACCGATAACTCTCGTGTTGCTACTAGTGCGAAGTTAATAAAACCATCCAACTGTCCATATTTTTGCGATATATAATTGAATAATACCAAAATAACCATCTCTAATCTTGACAATTAGTTTGCTTCCCATTCCTACATTTGTTAATAAGAAATAAATTTATGTTACGAATAATTCTCGAGAAAGAGAAATGTAGAGAAGCACCCTAAATTCATTTAAAAAAAATTCCGTTATGTTTTGAAAAAAATTTAACGTACAAATTTTGAAAAAACTAAAAAGAACGGGACATTTTTTTAAGTCCATGAATTTTCGTCAAAGATTTGTAATTCACAGTCTTTAATTTTGAATATATATCTAACATATTTCTTTATTAATTACTTATTTCAGAAATTTATATGGTGACAATTCAGAAAATTTAGCTTGGAAGGAAATAAGTAAATCTTCACTTTCAAAAGAGTGCATGATCGGACAGCAAATTCCACACCCCTTAGCAACTGAAAAATGTTTTTAAAAAAAGGGGGGGGGGCTCGAAATTATGCGGGTTAAACGATAGGCGAGAATTGTCTGAAAAATTGCCGACTTCAACGTAAAGATGGTAGCACTCGTCAATAAAAGCTATGGAATGTGGTTGTTCATCTTGTGACAGGTGCTCTGTAAAATTTCAGCCATTTTGGAAGCGCAGTTGTTGTTTGATAATCGTTTGAGTGAGTCCACGTGAGTGTTTTTGGGAAAATGGCAAAAATCGAGTATCGAGCTGTCATTAAATATTTGTTTTTGAAAGGCAATTCACCTACTCAAATCAAAGATGAGTTGGGCGCTGTGTACGGGGACTCTGAAACATCATTTAACACCATGAAATTTTGGGCAGCTGATTTTAAACGTGGTCGTACCAGCTTGGGTGGTGATGAACGTTCGGGACGTCCAAAAACTGAAACCACTGACGACAACAACGCTTAAGTTCACCAAATGGTGCCAGACAACCGTCAAATTAAAGTGAGAGAGATAACAGAGACTATAAATATGTCCAAAGAACGTGTTTGTCACATATTGAATCAATATTTAGACATGAGAAAGCTATCCGCACATTGGGTGCTGCGTTTGCTCACATTCGATTAAACACATGTTCTTATGAACATTTCCAACGCTTTGTTGGCTCAGCTTAGGCACAATAAATCAGAATTTTGGCATCGGTTAATTACAGTAGATGAAACTTGGATATACCACTTTCGCCCGAAACAAAAATACAGTCAAATCAGTGGATTGCGAAGGGGGAATCGGCTCCACAAAAAAGCAAAAATTATTTTTTTCGGCTGGGAAAATGATGACAACTGTTTTTTGAGATAATCATGGAGTTAACCGATTATCTTCATTGAGGAAAAGCCATTACAGGAGCATACTACGCATCATTACTTGACGAGCTCAAGGCAGAAATTTCAGAAAAATTGCCACTTTTGAAGAAAAAATAATTCTGTATCACCAAGACGATGCACTGTCTCTCACCTCAGCGGTTGCCATGGTGAAAATCCGCGGATTACAGTTTGAACTGCTTGTTCACCCTCCTTACTTACCAGATCTAGCCCCAAGAAGCTTCTTTCTGTTCCCTAATTTCAAAATTGCGCTCGGAAGACAGAAACTTTCATGAAATGATGAGGCCATCAACTACGTAAGCAATTATTTTGCAGAGAAAGACGCCGAGTTCTATTTGGATGAGACTTATAGAATGAATAGCTTTTTTATGAGATGAAAAAAATAATTATTGAATAAGGATTGAGAACACCTATTGCCTAAAATTCAAAATTTATATGAAAATAATATTTTTTTTTCATAAAAATATATTGCAAATTATTAAGAATTTTTTTTCTCTTCACACATGTATCACTTATTAGAATAGAGACACGTGTTCATTTACGCAAAATTCGACATCAGAAGATGGAATTAACTTTCGAAGTAATATCACTCACTAATATAATATATATACGTATTATAATAAGTAAATAATATTTTTTTTTTTTGAAGTTTATATTCACAGAGAATGTAACAACAGAATTAGCTAATTTAAATAAATTTTAATCTCTTCTATACCTATAACTTGAAAGTGATTATCAGTGACAATTTTTATTTCAATACTTTTCACAACAAAGTTTATAGAACATGCGAGGGAATATAAAATGGTGGCAAATTTCGTTCGATTTCTGGTTTCACATATATATTGCAACTTTGTAAAAGGTGAACTAATAAAGTTTTAGAAAATTTATACTTTTTCTTTTAGTCATACATGTTGCAAGACATCAGAATGGCTATGGTATTTAAAGGAAGATTCTCTTAATTAAACGTTGCTTTTGAATAATATGAGGCTATTATGAGGGTATGCTTTAAACCCATAGAAGGTATATCAAATTGTTATAATTACGATGATTAATCCTTCGACCAGTTGCGACGTGTATGGTAATTGACTGAAGGAGGTATATGTCCTTTTATCTAAAAAATGTCTTGTAAAAGAGCATTTTTAATGGCTACCTTTTAAAGACTTTTAATCAATATAAGAAAATCAATATATGAATCTGGCAACATTAACGAGTGAAGCAAGTCATAAAAAAAAACAAATAACCTCCATTATTTTCGAAATTTGCTGTTCACATAAATTTTAGTTTATGATCAATATCACGAAAAATTTACAACAATGTTATTACGTATTGTAAAAGATAAACAAGCACACACGTTCTTCCATGTTCGTTATTAAAAATGACAACAACTTTCCATTATAAATCGAATATCCTTTAAAATTGCTTAAAAATTGACAAAAATATTGATCTTGTAAAAATAAATAATTACTAGATTTTTTTTAACATTTCGTTTTGACGTTTAATTTATTCTACATTTATTTTTATAGAAATTCTATATTTTTGAGATGAAGTTTAATAGTCCCCAGTTCTATTTCATTTCTCTTGACAATTAATTTGTAAGGTATTCCTATATTTGTTGATAAAAATAGATTTACTAAGGATTGGATTTTTCGAATGAGCAACTCCAAGTTCTGGAAATAAAAACATCATTTCTTTTCAATTTTGAAAAAAAGTGGGGGGGGGGGGAATTTTAAATCTTTGAATTTTGGTCACAATTTTGTAAATAGTTTTTAATTTCAAATATATTTCTAATCTATTTTTTTTTCATTAATTACTTATTTCAGAAACTGTCTTGTGATAACTTTGAAAATAAATCTTCATATGCACAGATGAGTGAATAATATGACTGCAAATGTGAAAATATTTGTGAAGAAGTGTACAATTTGAAATTTTGGTGTATGTAAAATTGCTATTGATCCAATGATTCTGATATAAGATGTGACAGTAAACTCCACGCTCTAACTGGCAACCGAAACATCGATTAAAGTAAAAAAGCAGGTAAGGAAAAGTGAGAAAAGAATACATGTATAATGTTGTGTAATAGTTTTAGGAAACATTCTTCATTTCAAAATTATTAATTAAAAAAAAAAAAAAAAAAAAAAAACTTGGTCGAAAACATCATTTAGCGTTTTTAAACCGCCCAAAAAAAGAAATAAAAATGGTATTTTTTTTAATAACATTGAAGTAAAAAATATGTTATCTCCATTACTTACACCGGAGATTTATGTTCACGGTTACCTAATGGTCATGATCGTGAGCTCACGGCTGGCATTGTTTTAGTCGAGTTGGGGATTCCAATCCTGATGCCTCTGAAGACCCTCCTCGAAGCGGGGCTGATTCTAGTTAATTCTAGTCGATACTTGAGGCTCTCTCCCTGGCATGGTGGGGAATTTTTGAGAGGGAGGAGCCAGCTCAGGTATCATCCTCGTCACATGACTAAGGTATAAAATTACTTGGCCTATTGCTTATAACCCTCGTGTTGCTTCTCAGTGTGCGGTTGATAAGCAATCAATCCATCAAAATACACCGGAAATTTTGAAATTATGATTCGAGACCCAAAATGTATTTGTTTCTTTATCAGGTTAGCGATGATCTTGCGTCAATTACCCCCCCCCCCTTTTTATAGGTATTGAAATTATTCTGGTGAATGAAATGAAAGCAAAATTAACTATAAAAACAAAAGGAAGCGATAAACGTATTCTTAACATATTCGTTCACTTCTTACAAATATTTTTATCGCGTTGTGGTGGCTAGTGGTTGAAGACAATCGCATTATCTTGAAAACGTAAAATAAGAATTCAGATTTCAAGTTTAAAGTATTACATAGACTTAATATTCCCCAAAATTTATGAAAGTGAAATACACCATCTTTCTCGCTGAAAATTTAGATTTAGTAACGCATTTAAAATAAAATATTTTGGTATATTTTTATTTTATTGTTTAATTTATTTTTAACTCAGTAGCTACTGTCCTTTTTGTTAAAAAAATAAGAATATTATTGAAATTACATCAGAACTTTAAATATACAAAAAAAATTTCTTCTCTTCATTCTAGCTTTTGTATGAAATATCAATTTTATTTCAATCTTTAATATCCGGATTGATAAAGTCTAGAGTAGTATATAAACGGGTCCTTGGTAAACGAGAGATTAAGAACCGTTGATTTAAACAAAATCGGAGCAAAGAGAATTAACCAAGAGAATTTATTTGAACGATTTTACATTAATTCCTCAATCAGAATTTTAGTGAAATAATATTAAATTTAATTCTTTAAAGCTTTTTTTATGGAATTATTGCTGTTTTGTATCACCCGAAAAATAACAGATAAACAATCGTTTTGAAGGAACGTATTGTACCTTCCTGATACCAATTGATAGCTGGCCGACACTTTGCATTATACACTCTATAACAGAAAAAAGAAGAAAAAGAAAACGACGCATGAAGGAGTTGCCCGATTGAAAATGACGCAATACCAAATTATCCATCAGTTCTTTAGGTAAGAGTTGCCGCTCTTGAAAAAGCATCTGTTTCAGCTGTCTGGAGCTTTCCGGAGGATACGATACTACTTCTACGCGTTTCCTCAAAGCAACCCACACATGTTTGATGGGATTGAAATCAGGAGAGAACGCTGGTAAAACCATTTTGCAAATTTCTAAGAGTTTTTCAACAGTAGAGGTTCTGTGTAGATGTGCATTGTCGCCCACAAAAATAAAGTCCCGACCAATAGCACCTCGGAACAAACGCACATGAGGGAAAGTAATTTCATTGCAGTAACGATTCAATAAGTGAGCCGCTGTCAAAAATATGGAGCTCCGTTCGTCCATTTAACATCATGCCTCCCCACACAAGCACTCCAGGACCACCAGAATAGTCTCTTTCCATGATGTTAGCGAGATGAAACCGTGTTCTTACTTCACTCCATAACAACGGGTGCTGAGAATCGTTGCTCAAACTGAAACGACTCTCATCAGTACACAGAACGTGACTCCCTCGATGAGATTATCAGTATTTGTGTTCTTGACAACACTGTAAACGGTGCCTTCAATGGGCTACTGTTAATGGTACGCAGCATTTAGAATGACGGGCGAATATGCCACCTTTATGTAGATGTTTGGCCACAGTAAACCGTGATACTTGCCGTCCACGGGTGGCGAGGCTGTTGGTTTAAATGTTGCCCGTCGGATTTTTTTTTTTTTTTTTTTTTTTATTTATTTTTTTTCTGCTGAACGATATACGGCAATCACTTGCCGTTGTTTTCCTCTGTCAACCCCATAAACCTTTCTTATAACCGTACTTCTCTTTTGGAAGGCTTTCCAAACTCTTGAAACTACTCTTTTGTCAATTCCTAACTCTTGTGCAACACTCATCAAACTACGCACCTCTTCAAGCTTGCCGATCCTTCTACTACGTGCGAAGACATCATAATTATTTCTTGTAGCCGTTATTGAACGTACGATTTCACTTTCACTTGTAGGAGAATGTCTGAAAATGTATCTTTCCTCCTTTTTTAAATTGTCTAGGCACTGAGCGCGCGCATTCCACGCATTTGCGTGCGGCGACGTTCCTTCTGATGTCATAGTGCTGATATCCGTATAAGCATCACCTTTCTACAGAAATGTTTTTTCACAATACTAGTCACAAAAATACCTTTTTTTTTTTACAGTTTCATGGTTGTATGTTGAAAAATGCATTTGTTGCTTAAGTTTTGCACGCTAGTATACATAATGTGTGTGTGTGTGTGAGAGAGAGAGAGAGAGGAGAGTAATTTTAGATAGAAAGATATCGTTTAGCTTGCGTAATTCCGTCCACGTTTTTCTATTTTTCGCTGTCGTTCTATATATTCTTTTGTAAATGAAGATATGTTTTCAAGATTAATTTTCTGGATTATCGCGAGTCAGTATGTGTTGTGAGTAATTATTTAAAATATAGCTTAGAAATGTTGTTAACATAAAACTCTGCACATTAAAAATATTTTATAAAAAAATCAAAGATTTAAAGAAAAGGTTATCTTTTCCTTTCTTTTCAAAATTTTAAATTAAAAAGAAATGTCAAAAAAATCTAGGTCACTACTTATTTTTGTCACTTTAACATTGCCGTCCATATTAATCAATTTTTAGAAACAAGTTATTATAATAGGAAAGAAGTTGTCATTTTTACAAAAATAATAATAATAATAATAATTTCTTACCTTTTTGCTCTAATACTGGTGTTTAGTTGTTTCGTTCTTTCTGTTTCTTGTGGTATAAATCTTAAATTAAAATTGCATGTATGTTTATATATATATATATATATGTGTGTGTGTGTGTGTGTGTGTGTTTTGAATGCAAACAGCACAGCATAAAAATGGTTGTTCAGTTTAATCCTTAATAAGATGGTTAATCCTTAATAATACAATATTTTAAAAATACTGTACGTTATTTTCCTCAAAAAATAAGTAGAAAGGACTACTGTGTGCGTGAAATTCCCATCATGAGAAAAAGTTAGTTCCAAGAAAAAGAAGAAATATTATATGTACAATGTTTTGAAAGCTGTACATGAAACAAAAATCCAATCTACCTACTTACAATTATTCCATAGAATGAAAAAATACGTAGTATGTTCTCCTTTGTAATGAAACGTAACCTTTTTCTCTTAATTTACTGATTTATTTAAAATTACTAATCTTAAAATTTACAGCATTTTAATTAATAAACTAGGCTAAATAATTCATATAGTGGAGAGATGAGGCTCCAATCATAGACAAGAATAGAATAATAAGATTAAGAACAATCACTGAAATGAAGATTATCATTTGGTGCTCTCATTAGTTTATTGGCTGAATAATATGATTTAGAATCAGCAATTTTTATCTGAAGGAGGATGACAGCGGTGTACCAATCACAATAGTTTAATTCGTGTTCATAGCCTAGAAAGTGTAAATGTCGCGCTAGAGTGTTGTGTGAACGTATCCGTATCAGTGCTGTATGTGTGTGTCTTGTGTGTGAATGTTCCAAATTGTTGGTGGGTTTCTTATTTAAGTATGACGTCAAGAAGGATGCAGGACAGAAAGAGAGAGAAAGTGCCATTTCCCCCTAAAAATGCGATCCACACCTAAGAACATTAACGTGCAATAACTCTCTACGGGTCTTTCATGTGTAAAATCAAAAAGTGTCCAAGAGAGATCATTCCAATTAAAATTCCTCTGTTTCATGATCATGGGAACCACGTATCAGTACGTACCATACACAAAAATGCAAACAGAAATTACTAGATTATTTTTGGTCGTAAATAACACAGATAGTAAGTCGAAGAGAAAATAACAATTTTAAATCCATAAATATTCAAAATTATTTAACTGATATTATTACTATACAATCACACAAAATATTTCGAGAAAAAAAATAATAAAAAAAGTGACTATGATAATTGTCACTAGGCAAGAAGAAATATATTTCGGTTGTTCGTAATTCATATGTAAAATACCGACTTAATCAACAGATTAATTTATTGTACCAATAAATAAAAGTGTTGATAATTAACCAGCGTGTTATTCTTGCTTCAGAAACATAAACTGAAAGAATGTTTGATCCCTCAAATACGTCATCATTAATACATTTTAATATATATGGTGTGGCGTAGAGGCAACTTTCAAAGAAATCCAATTCATTACAAAGATAATTTTATTTACATAATTTACAAAAGAGGGACACACCTTTACATTTTAAAATTTGTCATTTTGCAGACCATGTCCGAGATACCAAGGCTCTCGTTATCTGTTGTTGAGCTGTCTGCGACTGAAAGAGAATAAAAAGCATTAAAATCTGTGTTCTTAGCTGGAAAACGGGACATCATTTTAATACATTTTAATATGAATTCCAAAAAATAAAGGAAAATGAATAAAAAAGTTCTATGCAAAGTTTTACAAAGAACAGATTTAGCCACTCAGGGTGCGCTTTTTTTTTAATAATTATTATTAAATTACTCAATTAAATATAAGAATTAAAGTAAACAATGATATATCAAGAAATGGGCATCAGTAAACTTTTCCGATATTAAAATTAAAGGAAACGATAAATTATTAAATTGAATATATTTGAGCTGAATGTAATTAAAATTAAAGCAAACGATAAATTATTAGATTGAATATTACATCAGATGCATGTAATTAAAATTAAAGCAAACGATAAAGTAAAAATGGAATATTATATCAGCTACATGTAATTAAAATTAAAGCAAAAGATAAATTATTAAATTCAATATGGTTAAGCTAAATGTAATTAAAACTGAAGCAAACGATAAAAAATTAAAAAATGATCTGGTACGCCAAAAGTGATCCGCCTAGAACAACAGAGCCTTGGGTGACTAAAAACAAAAAAAAATATGATATTACAACATGTAGGGCTAAAACAACTTTTAGTCGCTTGCATTCAAGCTTTATACTCCAATTATTATACTCAGATAATTATTTTTATTAATTTTTGGAAAAAATATTATATCTCCGAGCGCAGATAATTTTTTAACTTTATGAGTAAAAACATAATTCCCTCTCTTCTATTCCCCTTCTCTAATCATATGCTGTTAATGAAATTCATGTTAATTTTTCAGTAAGGCAACACTACTAGTGTTGCAGCGGATAAATAAGACATGTTAAATAAGAAAAGAAAAATATTGTCGCGTAGAGTGAAAGTCAAATAAAATCTATGGAATTAAACCTCAACTCGAGAACCAACTTTATTATTCGAGAACGGAAATTAGTATTCAGAACTTTTAAATGGAACAATAAAAAGTTCAGAATTAAAGATTAACATAAATTGAGTATACATGAAGACAATAGAATGCAAAGCAGGACAACAGGAAAATGAAAATCTGTATTCAATTTACAGCTTTGCAAGAGGTATATATATATATATGCGAAGAAGAGGATGCACTTCGCTTCAGCTCAAGCTTCCCTACACAAGCTCTCTAGAATAAATATGGCTCGCAGATGTACTTCTGTCGACGATGGTAACCTGCAGACTTCGTTAATAGGATGCGGCGAGGTAATGTATACAGGTTTAAAGCATAAGAGGCTGTTATGGCTGTTGCGGCATCAACAGGAAACGAGTATCGCTACATTATGCTTTAGATGATTATTCGATTCAAACAACGTCACAAAATATCTCACAGTTGAAGAGGAAAGCGTGATAGAACCCAAGTTATAATGTTCCCATCTTTTGTCGTTGTTGTTGTTTACAGGTTATTAGCCACCCAAGGGGCTATTGCTTTAGTTGGATCACTTTTAGCGTTCCAGATCACTTTTCAATTTTTATCGTTTGCTTTAATTTTTATTACATTTAGCTTAAATGTATTCCGTTCAATAATTTATCGTTTCCTTTAATTTTAATCTCGGAAAAGTTTACTATTGTCCATTTCTCGATATTTCATCGTTTGCTTTAATTCTTATATTTAACTGAGTAATTTAATAATAATTACTTTAAAAAAAGCGCACCTTGGGTGGCTAAATCTGTCGTTTGGAAAACTTTGCATATAACTTTTTAATTTTTTCCCCATTTTTTTATAATTAATTCGATATCAAGTATAAATTTGATTTAATCATTGATCACAAGCTTCTGAAATTTTTTTAAAAAGAGGTTAGCACAATGGTTCCCAAACTTTTTCATATCAAGGCACCTATTATAAACTTAGGTTTTCCCTCGGCACCCTACCCTTTGTAAAAGTAGGACTAATCATAAGTCAGCGCTTACTTTGGGAACACCACTGAATTAACAGTTTTCAAAATCAATATATATTTTTTTTTAAACTAGTCTGTAAACTTCCATTTAAATTTAAAAGACTTTCCAGTTGCAGGAAAGAAAACATGTTTATCAATCGAGTGATCATGCCGGTTCGTATGAGTTCGTAGCTGGTGACCTTTCAGTCGAGTCGTGGTTTCGAACCTTGATTCCTCTAAAAACCTATCACTTAGATGTTAGAGGTGTCATGGCACGAAAGACCTGTCGTGACTCAAAGCTCTCACGTTGCCGTGGGATGGAAGTTCCGAGAGTAGGATACTAACAAGTCAATTGAAAAGTCCCCAGCCTACCATAGTAAAACACATTTTTTTGGCAAGATTAGTTTTTTTTATTCCACATAATTCACTTCATGGGTGATACAGTGATTATAGCGACCCTCCAACTTTTGGATACCATTTTGGTAGTACGATTTGTCCTTTGCTTCAAAATAAGCCTCAGTTTCGGCGATCACCTCTTCATTCCACGAAAATTTCTTCCCAGCGAGCATTCTTTTGAGATCTGAGAACAGGAAATAGTCGCTGGGGGGCCAGATCTGGAGAATACGGTGGATGAGGAAGCAATTCGAAGCCCAATGCATGGATTTTTGCCATCGTTTTCACTGACTTGTGACACGGTGCATTGTCTTGGTGAAGCAGCACTTTCTTTTTCTTCAAATGCGGCCGTTTTTCGGCGATTTCGTCCTTCAAACGGTTCAATAACGCTATGTAATAGTCGCTGTTGATGGTCCTTCCTTTTTCAAGGTAGTCAATGAAAATTATTCCGTGCGCATCCCAAAATACAGACGCCATAACCTTGCCAGCCGACTGCTGCGTTTTATCACGCTTTGGAGCAGGTTCATCGTGTGCAGTCCACTCGGATGACTGTCGATTGGACTTCGGAGTGAAAGGGTGGAGCCATGTTTCATCCATTGTCGCATACACTGCTCCGAAAGTAGGATACTAGCTCAGATGTCGTCATCGTCGATAGACTATGGTTCACAATGTCGACATCTATGCCCAATTGCCTCCGTATTGATTCCAAGGGCTCTTCAATTAATTTCTTGACTTCGTGAATGCATAGTTTACAGTTAAATTCTGTTATTAATTTGCTTGTATAACTAATTTGATTAATCATTTTTGTTTCAGCAATTTCACTCCCTTATGTGTTTTGTAAAATGACAGAAAACAAGTTAATAAACACCATATTTAGTCCAGAATCTGCTCTAATATTTAATCTACGACCAAAACGACTAAAATAAGTTATGGGGGGGGGAAATGCACCATTCTATGTTCAAAGCTTATTAAAACAAACTCTGAAAAAATTAAAGTAATTGCTTATTTTTGCAGGATCAACATTGGTATCAATTTTGAAAGAGGGGCTGTAGAATAGATAATACACAAAGGGAAAGACGTATTTATTAAAGAACATGAAAAAAATTATATTTATCTTTTGCCCTATTTAACAAAGTTATTGCTACTTTTTTTTCCGTGACATTGATCAAGAATAAAAATTTGTATAAACGGTCAATTTTGTGGATATTAAAGGTAATTTGCTTTTAAGGGCTTGCCTTTTTCGATAATGTAAGCAAATTCATGTGTATCGGTTTTTTAAATCGATTAGAAGCCCCGAAGAAGCGTTGCATAAAAAATGATTTTATGAGAAAAACTTCTTAGTGAAAAGGATATATATATATATATCTTCTTAATTATTTTTTTCGTCAATATCACTGCTTTTGTAAATCTCCGTACACGTCATCACAGCTGAAAATAATCATAGTGTTAATAGTAATTACCAATATGCAGGTTTTAAATCTTACACTCATATCTATACAGATTATTCAACACGTTATTAATAAAATAACTTACTTAAAGTACTATAACCATTATTATCTCTCGCAACACATGTGATTGAGAAAAAGATGAATACCTTTCAATAAATTTATTTTTAGAAACTGCATTATTTACGTGAAACCAAATCGAACGGAAATTTACCGCCTTTTTATTTTCTCTCGAATTATCGAAGAACTCTTTGTTCTGAATAGCATTGAACTTATAATATCCGAGATAAGTGTGTTCAAAAGTCGAGATAAGTGTA